>JALIZF010001321.1:0-238772 GCA_029948255.1 Telmatactis stephensoni | reverse complement strand
ATAGCTCACTGAATCAACAAATGGCTTTCCGAAATGAGACTGATATCGTGTATACAAAACACTTTCTTCTTCAGCCATCTTAAATCATTAGACGACTTTATTTAGGATTTGTAACCACGCGATCACCACATGAATGTGGTGATCGCGTGGTCACTAAGCTGACATGCGCATGCAAGTTATACTGGACTCTCTTTCTCCGCGAGTCCTGGAGCGGCAAGAAAGAGAGTCTGGGACTGGACTACAGCTGGTACGGTGCGCGTGAGTGATAAGTCGCCTTGTGGGGTCGGAATGCGAAATGACTAAAACATGTACTGATGCGACAACGACTTTGGTGCGAAATTCTATTGAGCACGACTTCATTGGAGACACCAACCGTTCTCAGTACGACGAGTTTTCACAAAGAGCTCGTGCCACATGGACGAGATTTGAGGTAAGCCCTGTATTCTTGCCTTTTCTGTATCTATTTCCTGATACTGCGTATTGACATAATCGTTTCAGTGGTGCAAGTTTTTTGTATAGAGTTATAATAACCAAAGCATTTGAATTGGAATGACACATGTCAGGCTATACTTCAGTAGTAGTTCTTCGTGCAACGCACCTTTAAGTCTGGCTTTGTGTTTTGTGGTGCACAGGAAGAATTAGAAGCTGCTGAACGATGAATGCTCAAGCAGATAAAAAGAAAAGAACGGTTAGTCACAAAGCCAAAATATAACTCCAAGATATCGACCTATATTTCCGGCATTATTCAATTTCAAATATATTTGAAATATATTGACTTTTGCATTAACATTAGATACTGTTTATCTTTGTTTCTGAGATAATTAATTCCAAGAATATTGATATGTAAGTAATTGATTTCTGGGCTTGGCTCCACCTCTAGAATTCCTCAGGTCATTAACCTCTATCGGTATGCCAAATTTCATGCTTGTTACACAAATTTGAACAATTCTGCACCATTTTCCTGGACTAAAGCCCCCATTTCCCTCTAATATCCCCGGTTGGGGGGGGAGGGAGGTTACTTTGACTAGTGCATTGCTATATCCATTCGATCGGTTGTGTTGACATAATCGATGTTTCCGTGAAATGAGTTTGAACTCTTGCACCTTGCACCATAAGAAAATGAGGTTCTTATTTTCTCTTGCTTGGACCAATTTCCCAAATTAAAGGGGCTGGAGAAATGTGTTAACATGTCTTTCAGGAAGGCGTGGATCGCGTGTTAGCAGCCATCTTGTTAGTCTCCTTTGTAGCCGTTTTTTGTGTCGTCATGCAAGGCTTAAACTCCCCAAAGAAATGGTGAGTTTACATTTATGTAAGCCTTGCGTGACGACACAAAAAACGGCTGCAAAGGAGACTACCATCTTGTTAATATAATCTCAATCTCAAGAAAGTTGCAATTGGTTTCTGAATCAGATACCATGCAAATATTAAGCTCAATTTATAGAATATCTTTAGGTCTAAAGTAATAGATTTCTAGGGTGAACTTGGCATAATTTATTGTACAAGAAGCAAAGATTGTAACCTTGAGTACTTTTTGTTATAAGATAAAAATATAATATCAATTTTGTACTTCCACATATCAGTGTATATTCAATCTTAAACTTATGAAATTGAGTTTTGGCCCTGAAGTCACATTTAAGCAACAGTGTTGTGAGAAAAATAGACATTTCAAAATGGAGTGGCGATTTTTTTGGTGAGTTTTGAATCTATAAAAGTAACTCTCCATACCAGCTGCATGAATCTGTTTGGAATGGTTGTCTTCCTTGTTTTGTTAGTGGAATAATTAGCAAAACAGGTCACGTGACCAGGACAAGCATTTGAATGTTTCTACTTTCCTCTTCAACAAATAATGAAATCCAACCATTCCAGACAGATTTGTGTTGATAACATTGGTATTAACAGCTTTTCATCAAAAGATTCGAGATTCACTTTGAAACCGCCACCACATTTTGAAATTCGTATTTTTCTCACCTTAAGGTCACGTGACTACCGGAAGTCAACATGATCAAACTTAAAATTTTAAGGAACCTCAATATCACTTGAGGACTAAAACTCAATTTCATAGGCTTAAGTTGAAGAGTTATTACAGAAAATGTGTTTCTTTGCACTCTGCGGTGCTGTTTTCACAGTCATACGAAATCTACTCTTTTTTTCGGTGTAGTGCTTAGTGACGGGCACATGTATACACTAAGTATACCAATAAAACAGTGAAGATGATCGCAGTCAAAATCTTATACACAACAAGCAGGTTACACAAGATAGTGACAAGGCTGTTATCCATTGCTTCGACCTCGGAGATTTGCGAGTGTAGTTTAGCTAGGGAGGTACTACTGAGGCCGTGACCAATTGAGAAAACACCAAATAATTCGCAAAATCAGAATGATAAATCGAGTGAACTCCTTTCAGATGAATAGGTTTTATACCAGAATAGTAAGCAAGACATCCCATATAAACGTCCTCAACGAAAAATGGTTTTACAAAATGGCTTGTATTTACTACTAAAGTTACTGCTGAGTGACTTAAAATGTAGGTTGGCCCAGCTGCATATGTAGGGAAGACCTCGCTAGGAAACTCCGTTTTACTCAAAGCATTTCTGTCGTTCTTCCTATGGACGTTCGCATTTATATGGAGGTCTCCGCCGTAGAAATCGCTTGGTAACAAATCGCGACCGTTTTTGAAATGTAACCATTTCAATATGCGAGGAATATTGACATACACATCATCGTCGCACTTGATCAAGTACTCGAATTGAATTGAATTGAGAGCCCAGTTTATGCCCATATGAACCTTACTAACAAGACGCCTGTAGCTATCTTTAAAGGAGCCAAGTAGAATATCGTTATACAATTCGTGCTCGAGTCTAATTTTTGCAGTCAACTTCGATTTAGTCAAGGCGCATTTTCGAAAAATCAGATACCTGGAGGCATTTTGGGGTAGAGGCTGGTAACATAACTATTCTAAACCGATTTTTCATGCTGAATGCGAATATGACTGTTACCAAGACGTATTCTGCAATCTTATACGTGTAAATGACGTATTTTGTGAATTGCTACAGTCATTTCTACTAACGGCTTTTTCATGTAATTCCAAAAGCTCCCAAACTTAAAAACAATTACCATAGCTGGAAAGAGCATATCAAAATCAGCAAAACTGTGAAGTTTAAAGGATATCAGTTGAAAAATCAAGGAGATACGAATTTTCAAAAAACGAAATTTTGTATGAAAACACTTACAGTTATGCAAGAGATACTAACAAATTTCGATTTTTGAAAATTCGTATCTCCTTCAGTTTTCAACTGATATCCTTCAAACTTCACAGTTTTGCTGATTTTGATATGCTCTTTCCAGCTATGGTAATTGTTTTTAAGTTTGGGAACTTTTGAAATTACATGAAAAAGCCATTAGTAGAAATGACTGTAGCAATTCACAAAATACGTCATTTACACGTATAAGATTGCAGAATACGTCTTGGTAACAGTCATATTCGCATTCAGCATGAAAAATCGGTTTAGAATAGTTATGTTACCAGCCTCTACCCCAAAATGCCTTCTGCACTTTTTGCGATCGACTTTTTCAGTTTTGCGCCTTGTCTAATTGTCCAATCAGGAAAACTGTTTGAAATGTAGCGTTCGCCGGCAGATTTTTGCGTGGTAAATTTTGATTGGCCCATGTATCTCTTATGGCTTTTCTATTCTCAAAATTCCCTGGCGCTGTAACCACGAGAATTACAAGAAAAATTCTTGTCTGGTTGAGCTGAGGCGTTAAATTGAGTTGAACATTTAGCAGTGATCTGGGATTTCTGTCGTCCTTGTGCGATATTAGTTGACAACGGACAATTGCTTTGTCACGACTCAAAACCAAAATGACCGAGGTGATAATTCCGACAAGACACAAGAAGATGAAGCGACGTCTAAAGAATGCGATTGCAAGACAAACATATCTTTGAAGAATTCTTATTGCCATAATATGTACCCAGTGATCCAAAGGGACACATCCAGTCATACATATCCAGTTAACTGACTCCTCTTGTTACCCTGACGGGAGTAAAAGCATCCTGTGTTAGTCCATGAGAAACGTGTTTGTTCATCGCCAGAAAACACGAACCACTAACGTGCAGTCAACCATTGCGAATCGACTCTTGAGACCCCGTCCACACGTATGCGTTTACGTTTGTAAACGCATACTTTTTTATGCGTTTAGGCCTTCCGTCCACACGTAAACGCCTGAAACGCTCATCGTAAACGCATATTTTCGAATACGCTCTCCAAAGTGGATAAATTTGAAAACGACTAAAAAGCGTTTACGCGTGGACACCCGTAAACGCATACTTCCGAAAACGCTGACGTCACAATATCATTCAATACCTGCTTAGTCAAGCGTTTAACATTGTTTTCGAGTTGAAGCGTTTACGTGTGGACGAGTCTAACCGCATAGAAATGTATACGTTTACTAGCATCAAGTTGTTCGTGTGATGCCGCTGTAAACGGCCATCGTTTTCGTGTGGATGCAAATACTTTTATGCGTTTACAAACGTAAACGCATACGTGTGGACGTGGCCGCATGCTACATTGTCTAATGGCGTTCCTAATTGGTCGAAAAGGAGGAGTCGGCTTCTTCTTTGTTCAAAACTCATTGTTTTCACTCTGCATTATACCAACGAATGCAGAGAGAAAAAGCATAGAGCAGCTGCATTATTGCAAATAATCCCGTCTGTCTAATCTAGCAGACGGCATTATTTTTAATAATGCTGTGTGATTCTGTGATCCCACAGCATTATTAATAATAATGCAGCGTGTTTTGCTTACAGGGAAACCAGATTTGCAGGATGATAAAGTAATGTAACTACTAAGCTAGCAGTCACAGTACTTTTCAGAGCCTTTTCAAAATTCAGCTCCCCATTCAGAATTTAAATACTGTAGCCTTTCTTTGTTATGACAAACACGGGTATCAAAACGTGTGGGATGCAAAATCAGCAGAACTACGCATGCTCAAACAATACTTCAACTTTTAAAAATAAATAAATACCTCAATTTAAACAATTTTGGTGATTTTGGTGGTTATGAAGTTGACCAGTAATTATAAATGCGCCCTCAGCTGCCTGCATTATACCCACGAATGCTGCGTGCCTCAGTGATTATCTATTAAATATGCGCAAAACCTACGGAATGCACGTTTTTGCCAAGAAAGCAATTAATTGAATGGTGTAACGGTTCGCGTGGTCAGCATGGATTCTTTCTACAACTACGGATTCCCAAACACGGGCGCTGTTACACTGTGCAATTTTCTCAGTAACCTGTCTCGCAACGGCGTTGCGAAACAAGTTGCTGAGAAAATTATGGTACTGTTACACTGTGCAATTTTCCCCAGCAACTTGCAATATTTTACTCGTACCCAGAGCTCCTCAGAGCGAAATGAGAAATTGCGCATGCGCCTCAAGCATGTTAAGGCCTGGGTCAGGCTCCTATTTAGCATAAAATGGTATTTTTTTACATTTTGAATTCATTTATTTTATTACTCCTTTCACTATTACGGTTATACACTAAAACTTAAGGTGTATTTTGCCGATTTTATTAATTATGATATATTCCATTACCATAAAACTGGAAGTACTTGTTATTAGGTGTGGCTCCATATCTAGGATTACTTTGGGCCTAAGCCTTTAACAACTGTGCAAGATTTCACATTGACACTGACAAGAGGAAAAACCTTTTGGATCAATCTCATGTATAGTGTGTTCCATAGTTATAGTTCTCAAAGTAGCATTTAGGGGGCGTGGCTATCAACCAGAAATTACTGAGCATACTCTACCTTATCACTATCCTTCATTGCACCTTTTTGTATTAACATTAGATGCTCTTTATATTTGTTTCTGAGATAATTAATTCCAAAAATATCGATAAGTAAGTAATCGATTTCTGGACGTGGCTCCACCTCCAGAATTACTCAGGACATGAACCTCTATCAATATGCCGAATTTCATGCTTGTTACACAAATTTGAACAATTCCACATTAAAGCTGCACCATTTTCCTGGACTACTTAGGATCACATATGAAAAGCAATGATGCCGCAACTATTCGACTGTCAATACGTTGTTCATATATCAGACTACTTCTCGCCAAAGGGAGAAAACAGTTGACCGAGAGATTTTTCTTTTGGAGCACTAAACTTTTTTGCATAAATTTTGATAAAATTCAACCCAATTTCATGTCTTAGTGGCGTGCGCTTACGGAGATCCAAAGCACTTTCTGACGTGCAACTTTGTTGAGAAGTAGTCTGATATATAAACAACATTTGGACAGTCGAAGAGTTGTCATGCTGCTGTGATTTTAAAATTATTGAGTCGAAACCTGACAATAAATTGTTATTTTGGGGGCTAAAAAATTGCGCCTCGAATATTTCAAAATCCGTTTATACGAATTTCTCCAAAATTCATATGCTACTAGCCAAAGTCCTAAATATTAACGCCTTTTTTGTCGTTTTAAAAGTTTAGGTCAAAAAATGCGTAAAATTGCTTGGAATCTAAAACGGTGACGTCATCGTTTCGTCGCAATGGTATCCCCGATGTAAACAAAACACCGATACCATTAAAACCTTTAGTCTTTATGTAGTAAGTGAACGAAAGGTCATAACTGTGGGTGCTTTCATGTAAGAACTACAGCCGTTTCAAGTTGACTGGTCGAGCACTAGAGAAATTGTAGGAAGCCTCCTTAATCAAACGTTTAATAACGCCGCTTGCTAAAGAAATAATGCAGCGCAGTTATAATAAATGGTACCGGATTTCAACCTTCTCCGGCAGAGATCAAAAAGGGTTAAAATTCGAACTATGTTCATATGTAGGCTGTCACGAAAACGAAAACCACGTTTTATGTCGGATCTTAACGATGTAAATCAGAAAACCGTTTTATCTATCAAACGTTTAATAGCGCTGCTTGGTAAAAATAATGCATCATTTAGAATACATAGTGCCATATTTCGACCTTCTCCATCCAGTCCATCCAGAGAAGAAGGTTAAAATCCAGACTATGCTCATATCTAGGCTGTCAAGGAAACGATAGGTGTCAGTAGACAAGCAGAAGGAAAAAGCATACGGACTTTAAAGACGTTTATCATAAAACTGTTTTTATCTATGATTATAAGAGTTTCATTTTAGAACATGTGTAAGAATTTTTGTTCGGGCGACGTTTGAACTCTATTTTATTTTCTCTTTCTATTTATTTACAAAACAGCTATTTTTTGATAGCTGGACTCTGATTGGCTCATTTCTTTCCCTGGGGAGTATTAGCATTACAATGAAACTTCGCCGAATAGACTACCCCAATTAGTCATTAAATTTATTAAGTGTCTAGGTAGCGCAGCGGTCTAAGGTGATATCTAAAGGTATGGATTAGGGTCCGGATATCGTCTCCCTCCCTGGCCTTCGGGCTAAGATAACTGTAATATGTAGCGCCGGGATAGCGTGGATGGGGCCGAAATCTTCATCCGTAACGTAAGTCGATTCGATGTCTCAGCTTCTCAGAATGTCTCGGGAGAATCGTCCCAAAATTTCATTTTCTTTTTTTCTTTTTACAGTTATTCATTCAGTCTGTTATTCTATTTCCGGGGGGTGCTCTTTAAGGGGTTACAGGTTCGATCCGTCGACGCCGGATTCTTTTCTGACTTCTTTTTTCTCTTCATTTTTTCCGTTTCTTTCCCAAGCTTTAAGTTAAAATTACATCTTTTTGAACTTGTTTTTAAATGTTTGGTGTTTTTGCTATTTTTCTGATAAATTTCATTTTCATTTTTTATTTTTTATTATAATTATTCATATATCATACTGCATTGTTTCTGTGGGGTGCATTTCCTAGACATTACACATTTCTTTCTTTTTTCCTTTTTTCCTTTTCTTTTTTCGAATGTCTGGACGTTTTTTCCTATTTTTTCTTTTTTCGAATATCAGGACTCCTATTTTTTCTTTTTTCGAATATCAGGACTTTTTTTTCTCGCAAGTGATAATATTTTTAGTTTTAAATACCTATTTGAATAATAAAAATGGAAACAATTTCTTACAAAATTTCTGACTTACATTAGAATTTGTCCCCGTAGCATGAATTCAAATCGCTTTGATTTGATTTTATGCGTCAGGTAGCAAATACATACAATTATTTTATCCTACACTAAGCCCACACCATAGGAAATACAATAAATAATGGCAATGTGTCATGGGAAGAGACAGTTGAATACCGCCGAATATACAACGGCTTTCCTGCTTTCTGATTGGCTGTATTCGCTATGGTGTGGGATAAATACGATATGATGCCTGGTTCACGCTAACGACGCAAGACGACGCAAGACAACACAAGCTAGACGACGCAAGACAACGGAAAACCACGCAAGACCACGCACGATCACTCAACACAACGCATGCAAGACGACGCAAGACGACGCAAGACGACGCAAGACAACGAAAGACGAAGCAAGACGAAGCAAGACAACGCAAGACGACGAAAGACGACGCAAGACGGCGTAAGCCCGCGCAAGAAAAATAAAACCTTCCGTTCTTTTGCGCTATAGCGCGTTTATGCTTGCGTCGCTACTTTTACAAGTGAAAACACGAGCTTGGCGTTGTCTTGCTTCGATAGTGAAAACCAGGCTATCGTTTTCACTGTTCTCCGATTGTGCTGTATGTGCCACCTGATCGACGTACACCAGAACGTTCCATTTGAACACGCAAATAGGGGTGAGGGGAGGAGAGGGATGAGGGAAAGAGGTAACAAGCTATCCCTGAGTTCCGAGACTTAAATAAGCATTAATCTTTATTTTTGAACTCAATATTTGCCATGATGTTTGAAAAAATCAGTCATTTTGAGAGCATTTTATATTTGGCTTTCAACCTGGAAATGACTGGGAAGCCTGTGGCAGCTGTGCTTGTGAAAGAGTGTTGCCCCGTGAAAGATTTTAGTTGCTTGTGAAAGACTTGTGTACTGTGAAATTTTGTTATGTTCTGTGAGAGATTGTTGTGTTCCACGAAACTTTGTTGTGTTCACGGAAAGATTGTTGTGCATGTTCTACGAAACTTTGTTGTGTTCAGTGAAAGATTGTTGTGTTCCACGAGACTTTGTTGTGTTCTGTGAAATTTGTTGTTTTCCATAAAACTTTGTGTTTTCAAAGGAATTTTACATTGTGTTTTGCCCCTGTGGGCCACCGTAGTAATCTGATTATCGGGCGTTCTTTGAAACAGTATGAGTAACTTGATAAGGGGATTCGAAACAGTAACCACAGGTAGCCCAAGCTCACTGTTAGTGTTGGTTTGCTATAGAATATATGTGACTTAATTAAATCTTCATTTCTTACCTTGAATCACAATAAAATCCCTTGAAACTTGCATGGTGTCCTTTTGATGTACTGCATTACCGCCTGGCTGAGTGTGAGCGAGTTTCGTTCAGTTTAAGATAGCTTTCCCCCACCATAGATAATCTCAGCGGGGATGATCCGCTGAAGAGGGTATGGTTTTTCGAGTTCCCTGTCATAAACAGGGTATCCTTTATGTAATTTTTTGAGCTTCTTGTCATTTTCAGGGTAGCAGCTTTCTCATCAACCTTAGTCGTTAGCTAGCCACAATGGCAACGATCTGTCTAGAAGCTTTATTTATCGTTGTTCGATCATGATCGCAACAAACTCGTTATGAAACTCATTTACATTACAAACACTGAAATAAGTACATTACATTCTGCAATTATTATACTTTGTCATAAACAGGGTATGGTATTTTGAGTTTTTCTGTCATAAACAGGGTGACCGTTTTAGGATCCCAGCGGAACATCCCCACCCAAATCCTGGTCAAGTACCCCCCCCCCCCCCGATTCCGATGTAGTAAGTGAACGAAAGGTCATAACTGTGGGTGCTTTCATGTAAGAACTACAGCCATTTCAAGTTGACCGGTCGAGCACTAGAAAAATTGTAGGAAGCCTCCTCAAGTTCTCATCTAACTAGACTTGCTCCAAGTTTTTGCTTGGACTTCCTTACTTTTCCGTTGTTTGGGCTTCCTGTGTCGTAATATTTGAAAATTACAACACAGGTAACCCAACCAATGGAAAAATTATCCAGCAAGGCTTGGAGTCTATCATCTAACAGATTATCCAAAATATAAAGAAGTTCAAATCGATTATTATATTTGTAAAAACAGTTGTTCAAAAAGTTGTCTTTATTTGGTCTTTAAGAATAAAAATAGATGCTAATAAAATTTTGAAAAACTGATGTATTTTCTGTCATCAGAACAAAGCTGATAAATACAGTGTTCTTCAGACACACCAGCAGCCAGCATTGTCATCATTCTATGGTGTCTGCTTCATTTATAAGAGAAACTACCATACAGTACCACCTGCTATGTTTTTAAGAGAGCTTAACTTTGCCAATAAGTGATTTTATTTCATAAATATTTCAACAGAGGCATAAATTTTTGCAGATCAAATTTTTATGGTAATTTATTTCTATGAGAACTTTTTGTTGTGATATGTTAGAACTGCAAGAATTAAAGCCCACAAAAATAAAATACCACATGGTACTCTGCCAGGGTAACAAAAGGCTCTGATTCTCACTTGGTTATAAAAGTGATCTAAGTCTCACTAATTATTTTTTCTGTTGCTTGGGCTTCCTGTGTTCTATTCGGATTTCAAATTCACCTACCTAGAATTCCCCAGAATTCTTTACGATTTTGCGCATACAAGCAAGGTCAGGGAACAAACACATTAAGAAATCACGGCATTTATTGGGTTCAATTTTACATGAGAAAAATATTGATTATGTCATTTAAGAAAAAGTGGAAATTTTAGAAAATTTCCTCAAAACCCTTCTCATGAACTTTTATCGGAATTTGTAGGTACAATGCTCGTTTTTTGGTGAATTTTTTCAATATATCTGACCTCGCTTGCACATGCTAAATCATAATGAATTCTGGGAAACTTTGGAACGTGAATTGGGCACTTTGCAAATTACAAGACAGGAAGCCCAAGCAAGGGTAAAAAATCAATGAGCAAGCATGTCTAGGTATTGGTCTGATTTAGGAATGCTTAATACTGTATGCCTTGCACAACAAAACCAAGAGTGGGAATCAGAGCTGGTGGTACCCAGGGTATCAGATGTAAATGTTGTTGAATGGTGTCTGTTGTGCAGCCAGGTTTCAATATAAGACAAACATATGGTGATGACGGCAACACAAAATGCTGGCCATGGTGTTGATCATTTGTAGAGGTTTGACTGCTATCAGGGTTTGTACACCTAGAAAATTCAATAAATCCAGGAGTTTCAAAGAGGATTGTCAGAGATTATTTCCAGGAGTTTTCTAGGAGTTTTCACTAGTTCACTCAAACAAAATACATTTGCATAACGATTTTTACTGGCTGAGGTAAGGAATGTAAACAGAGCTTTTATGCAAACATATATGCACAGTAAACATACAATTATTTGTTTCTGTTTTCCAGGAGTTCTCCAAGAATTTATTGAAAAATCCAGGACTTTCAAGGACTTTCTAGGAAGAAAACAAAAATCCAGGATTTTCCAGATTTCCAGGTGTACAAATCCTGTGTTATAAAAATATTATCATCAGTACAAAAGGTTTGAGGAAAGAGTTCCTTTAAGTCAATATATGTAATAATTTATGAATAAGTATCGTTCTCACAATAATAATCAAATTAATTATTGGTGATAATAAATATGAATTTCTTATATTCTAATTCATCTTCTTCGGCTAGGACTTTCTTTTTGCTGCTTGCAAAAGAATCTGTTTTTTCCATTCCTCATAATCATCTTCCACAGAATTGTCATCAGTATTTCCACTTTCTCTCTTTCTTTTAGTAGCTCTACAGTTTTCTAAATTGAAGAATTTTGATGTATAATAATAATAATATTAATAATTTGGATAACTCGTCACCCTTCCTTGCAGCACATAAGTATACTGAATTATGCAGTGTGCAGCTCAACATGGTCAAGTCGAAGGTATAGAAAAGGCACTTTCAGTTATAGCGAAGACAACAACATAGTTACATACACGGCAGGTATAAAATGCAGACTGGAAAATGCAGACTGATAAAATGCAGACCAACAAAATGCAGACCGATAAAATGCAGACTGATAAAATCAAACACATAAATATATTTTACAGGCACGCATGCTGAACAACCGGTCTGCATTTTATACTTTAGGGGGGTCCCCGGGGATAAAATGCAGACTGGCCTTGAATTGAAACTGGCTAAAGTTGTGAAAATTGAGACGTTTTTTCACTTCATTATGTGTTTTACTCTTGAACAGGTCGGCTTTCTGTAATACCAGCGCGAATAGAACGTAAAACGAGGTCAGTCTGCATTTTATCCCCGGGGACCCCCCTAAAGTATAAAATGCAGACCGGTTGTTCAGCATGCGTGCCTGTAAAATATATTTATGTGTTTGATTTTATCAGTCTGCATTTTATCGGTCTGCATTTTGTTGGTCTGCATTTTATCAGTCTGCATTTTCCAGTCTGCATTTTATACCTGCCGGTTACATACACCAACACCTAGCAGCCATCATCTAACCCATGTCTAACCATAAAGCACAGCTTAGATTGAAAATAGACCACTTCACGCTGTCGGCCGCCATTTTGAATTGGGACAAACACGCCAGAATTATTAGAAATTCCCATCACTTTGACTTCCAGTAACTCCGCTCTTTTTTGATGGATTTTCGAAATTTCACACTTTTTGAAAAGGTAGCGTCGATCGTTTTTAGGTCTCTTACTGTGATGAAAATTAGAAAGCTATTTTTTGAGAAAAAAGAATTTTTGTTTTCCAAATAAAACATTTGGCGCGCGAATTTTTGAAATTATTAGAACCATTCATGAAAAATAGGGTGTCTCAAAAAATTTAGTTAAAACACTTGCATTGCTTTTATTTTCAGTCCTACAACTGGTGTCCATAGCTGCTGTTTATTAAAGTTTAAATTTTGAAAATCCATCAGAAAAGAGTGGAGTTACGGGAAGTCAAAGTGATGGGAATTTCTAATAATTCAGGCGTGTTTGTCCCAATTCAAAATGGCGGCCGACAGCATGAAGTGGTCTATATACTAGCAGAGGGTTGATTTGTATTGTCAATGATACTATAGTCTCCTTTGCAGCCGTTTTTAGTCTCATCATGCCATGTGAATCCCCCCCCCCCCCCCACAAACGACTGCTGTTTGTGGGGAGGATTCGCCTGGTGTGACGAGACTAAAAATGGCTGTGAAGGACACTACTGATACTACAGCCTTCCACAGCCTTCATCACCAACAGTAGATGGCTCAAAATTCAAAGTAGTCAGTGTTTTATCCAGTTGCAGGCCCTGATAATTACAGTGCCTAACACCACTGGCGTGATACCAGAAAGGAACCCACCTTCAACAGCTTCTTGCAATCTGTCAATCATCCCAAAGGATCTTTTGGAGTCACTGATTGACTTCTCACCTGGAAACATTAAGACAATTTGGAGTTTAAAAAAGCTATAAATGCACAGGAATCATTTATTTATGAGGCTTTAGCCACACCAACACTGGAGTGGCATGGCCCTCACAACAGAGCGAGGCTCCATATCATTTAATATGTCATGTGTTGTCATATAAGGACATCAAATCATTATTAGAGTTATACAAGTAATAAGGTCAATCTATAGGATTTTTGTTTGAAGCTACATCTGATAAAAAAGGTCATAAATAGTCCAGTTCTGAGACATGCTTCACCCACTACAAACAAGGGATTTAGAACAAGGTTACATATCATACATATCATATCGCTAAAACTTTTGTCTTGTTACGAATGACTGGGCTTTATGCACTTAGCCTCGTCTCAATTCTTTTTATGTGGCAAGTGCAGTGCATTTTGGAAGTCCATCCTTGGGGACCCAGGGCACCAGGGGAGGGGGAGGGGGAGGCGGAGGGAGGAGAGGGAAGGAGAGGGGAAAAGGGACACCCTGGGAAACTCCTTTATAAGGTTATTCTGAGCACAGATTTAATCCAATTAGCAGTGTGTTTACTAGCCTGCATAGTACAGGCTATGTGTTAACCAACCCACCAGATTACGAAGGCATATTCTGGCATTACTTAATCATTGAAAATTGATGTTGAAAGTATTTTTCCCATATATCTCAGACCATAGTATACTTTGAAACCTTTCTTGTGGCTTCCATATACTATCCAAAGCTTTCTGCTGGAGATTTCAGTCTTTTTCTTCATTTTACACGTAAAAGCATTTGAAATGACTATACAGAAATAAATTGGATCCAAAGGAAATTCTTGTCCAAGGTTGCAGAAGGTCACACAACTGATTACAGAGCTCAAGGAAAACTTTTCAAATCTCATCAGAAGTTCAGTGAGCACATCTCTCTCTTTTTCCTCTATTAGTAACCTTTTTTAATAAATAAGAAGCTGTTGACCATTCACCTCTGAAAGATTTAGGTGAACTATGTGAATTTTATGTCCAGAATGTAGATGATGTAAAACGAGAAATTCAATGAAAATAGCACTCCACATGGTAGCTTTCTTCTTCGCTTCGCTAGCCCTGCTTCGCTAGCTTTCTAGGTTTCAAGATGGCGAGACATACGTGCTGCTGTCCATGTGAATGCCTCCACTCCACTACCTGTGTGTTGGGCTTCCTGTGTATTTTCCATTTTGTGACAACGAACATAGATAGACTGATGAAACTGCAGTTTAAACCTCGTGCCCAGTCCCTTTGGGACAGGCACGAGTAATAAGAATGTAGGGGTTTTGCAGGTGGTGCTTCTTCAGGTGTTCCCCTCTTCTTCCCACACCCCTCCCCTAGAAGCACCAGACCTGATGCCTTTTATTTTTAATTCAAGTTTCTTTTATATACTTACTCATTTTGGTTTTTGATATTTTATTCATCTCTTCAACAAGTCGATCAAACTGAGATCTTTTCACACTTAAGAGAGTTAGCAACTTGCTCTTGTCTATTTTGATTTTCTGTGATCTATGTGGAAAAATAGCTTACAATAAAGAAATTAACTTACAAATTACATTGCATAAGTAAATTGTTTTTATATTTAGCCTTTTCTCTAAAAATATATTATATAAATATATATCTTGAACTATTTGACCTCAAAATCCCTTTTTCAAATAATATACAGCTAAATATATCAAGATCTAGATTTAGACCTTTATCACCTTACTGCAAAAATGCTGTATCGCAACTGACTGACAACTTTAAACTTTCAGTGGGATTTTGGGTTTTTCCAATCCACTAATCACGAGAAGGGGAGTTTATGCAAATGCCCTCAATCCAACCTTGATCCATGTTTGCCATTAGCCTTGAGGTCCCTTGATGACATCCATTGAGGGCATTTGCGCAATCTTTGCCCCCTTCACATGAATGGCAAATCAGAGAAAACAAAAACCAACTGAAAATTCGAATTGGTTGTTGGTTGCAATACAAGCATTTTCACAGTAAACAAAGTTTACAACTAAGCTTTGTTTAAGGTGAAAAAGGTCTAGATCTAGACTTTGCCTTAAATATAGCATAAAATGATTCGTCTTTTAACAGTGACTCTTATAGGTTTCTGGTCACACACTCAGCTTCTTCCCAATAAGCTTGTGATGGCACTAGTCTTTTGACTGGTAGTTGAATAGTAGTTGTTGTATGATCAGTTTTGGAACAAAACATTAAAAATTTTTTTTCTTTGTTTAAAAAGTACCATCGATTTGATGGAAGTGTAAATTGAGTGAAATTGAGACATTTCTGATGAGTTACCTGCAAGCTGAGTAAAGGGCAGCAGCTGGGAATATGGGGTTGCAGAGTTCTTCTTGAATTTGGTGGACAAATTGCTCTTGATAACTAAAAAATTCAAAGAAAGAAAGAAAGAAAGAAAGAAGTGTAAGAGTAGTTAACAAATGAATGAAGGAAGGAAGGAATGGATGAATGAATGGAAATGAATGAATGAATAATCTTGTGATCAAGTAGATGAAAGTAAAATCCTCAAATTCTCCAATCCTCAAATCTAAAAAAACAATTTTCTAACACACTTATATACCTTTTGAGCAACATTTCAGCAAATTTAGCAGCTTCAAGAACTCCAAACTGGACAGCAAGATCATGAACTGTGTAGGATTTCTGTTTTCCTAATAAACATTCAAGTGTCTTGTATGCATGCTGGTAAGCTTTCTTAGTAGCCATGCCAGATAGTCTGAATGTCGTTGTCTGGAATGATAAATGTATACCGGCACTATCAGATCCTTATCAAACAGGCTGACAAAACAAACACATGTGATGGAGTGTGTCAGCACCATTGTCTAAAACTCTTATTGACAATGGCTTTCAACCAATCAGATAACGAGATTTTGATGGAGTGTTGTAAAAACCATTATTGTCAAAATCTACCACATGAAAAAGCCTCAACTGATATTCTAGCAAGCACAGGAATGTAACGTCAATGATAATGGCACGAGCACAAACAGAAGCATATGTGGATGTCCAGGGCCATAACCAGAATCCGGCTGTACTAAGCCTGGATAAGTTATCCACCAGATAAGAGCTATAAATTATATTCACTGGATAAGGATTTGTCTGGCAGATAGCGCTTATCCAGGCTTCATACAACTGGCTCCTGGGGTGTTGCTTGGTAGGTGTACATGAAATGGAACTATGTCTAAGTTTGCTTTGTCTAAATGCCATACTTTCCCCAACATTTAGCTGCTCAGTAGGGGTGTGCTGCTCAGTGAGAGCTAACGCAATTATAGATAAGTGGGCCTTTGGCTTCTACAGGGGGATGCACATACACCTAGTGCACCCCCCTTAGATACGCCCCTGATGTCCGTGTTGACAAAAACATCTTGTGCCTAAATTCCCTAATGTCATCAAACACTCACTCAAAAATTATGTTAAAAAAACTAGTTTATCCAGTGGAAAGTTATCGACTGCACTATTTAGGCTTAGTGCTATGACTTTTTATCAAGCAGATAACTATCAGCACAGAAGGTGAAAGCGCTATACGTTGGATAAATCAGGCTTCACTTGATAAAATGATGGCATTATCCAATAAATTTATGCAATGGATATGGGTTAATCCGATGAATAGGACAATCCACCCTTCATGCAACTGGGGCCTGCTGGATAGTGATTTTATCCATTGGATAGTGTCTATGCGCAGGATAACTTCGTGTAAACGAGGTCTGCATTTTGATTTTGGGTTCCCTGTGGTAGTTCCTCAAACTTGTAGTACAAGATTGTACGATCAATAAAATGTGAGCTAGAAAGTAACAGCTTGCCTAATACCTTACCCTATCTACAGGAATATTGTAGCTGTTTGCTGCAAGTTCTAAACAAATCACAGACTTTGCCGAGCCATTCAGGTCCAATGAGCGACATTTCAATGAAGCAAGCCGTGACAACTCACAAGCATTTTCCAACACTTCTGAGCCTTTGATGCCAAGTTTTCGAGATAAATTAGAAAGAACTTCGCCTTCCATTTATAAGCAATGCTTTTTGTAGTGTTAATTTTAAACAAAACTCAATTTTTCGACGGGCGATAACCCACAAAACTTCTTTCGCGCCAATGTCACCTAATATCCGGGACTTGTTCTAAAAGAACACTCCCTAACTAGCCCTCCCTATAGAGGATTTGGTTAGCCTCCCCTACGGAGCCCCACATAGGTTACTTAGGTTGAATATAAACAGCGTTCCCACTCGGAGATCTTTCGTGATGCATTCGATTGATATCGGAATTGATATCAACGATTCACATTCTAGAATGTATGATCGGAGAAGTGGTCGGATGTTCGAAATTCCAAAGGAATTTTCATTCGAGTGACATTCGAGTGATTTCGTGCAGTAGTCTCGGCTCTCGTGATTTCTGCCGACACCCGGCGACGGCTTGTTGATTTATTTGACATCTGGTTTGTTCTGTGTTGGATCTCAGGTGTACGATCTAGAACCTTCCACAGCGTTCTTTACCAACCGAACGTGATCGGCTCCTCGGATTTGTGACGTACATTCCCGATTCCTTGGCGACGCTTACGTAAACACCAAGCATCTAAGGCTTCTAGAACTTTCCTTACTCTACTGGCACGTAGATCGATGACGTCAGAGTACCAGTCGCTTCAGAAAGAACCGGATATACTAGATTCGACTCCTTTATGGACGACAATAATACTGCTATATACTCAAAGACTTGAAAATAACCATCCAATTTTAGTGACAATTTGTTGAAATAACTGTTAATTAAAGAAGTCACAACTTTGACACAATTTATACAGTCTTTGCGTGAACTTAATTTAACTGAACAAAACATTTTCACACCTCTTTTTAACATTGAAAGTTTAAGTTACAAATGTAAATATCTTTGACAACCTTTTTTTTTTGCAAAACTGATCAGGCACGACAAATCAGTTTACGTGACATTGTAAAGCACCTTGAATTGTTCTTTATAAAAGCTGAGTACTGCAAAATAAATCACTTATACAAATACATACGGATTATTTCACCTGTTTTTTCTGTAATTAGTGGGGTATAAGTGATATAATCATTTGGATTAATATGGACAATTATCCCTAAAGAAGTACACCACATAACAAGGAGGAAGCTAAAAATAAAATTTCACGTAAAAAAAACAACACTAGCACGCTGAGTCTATCACACATGGCTGGTCAGTTATTATAAAATTCACGCAATATTTTCATTTCTTGAGTGCAAATGCGAATATTTCTGAAGGGTCACCGGGTTCGCCACGCCCAAGATACCACGAAGCGGCTACTCTACGCGCGCTGCATCACGGGAAATATTTACGGATATATAAGGCTGTGTGCGGACATCTTTGCTACATGGACGAGAAACATGTACTGTAGTATTTGAAGAGCAAACTACGGCTCCCTAACAGGTTTTTTCATAATTCGGAACTCGTTTCATTATGCCGATGAAGTCCTTCGAAGGAGATCAGTACGTTATTCCGTCCAATGTGCCAGCTTTTTTAGTAAAGTTGTGGAAATTGGTTGAAGATCCGCAATATGACTTGCACATCTCTTGGAACAGGGTAATGTCTTCCATGAAAATTGTGTTAAAAGGAGCTATTCGACCTGAAGGAGTTGCAATCTAGCAGTATGGAGCTTAATAACCAGCAATGATTCTAGTGTAGCCGTTCAAAGTTGATTGGAGTTAACGTTTTCGTTATTCTTGTAGAGTGGGTCCGGGTTTTTGGTCCACGACCAAGCGACGTTCGCCAGGGAGATTCTTCCGAAATATTTCAAGCACAATAACTTTGCAAGCTTCGTTCGTCAACTGAATATGTGTAAGTAAAGAATAAAATGGCTGCAAGAATAGTTTGATTTAAAATAAGGGGCTGGATTTGCGTGGTGTGATTTGACGTTTACAGTAGTGACTAGAGGGACGCTAAAATCCAAATACAACTATAATTTAAGAACCTTTTTACAACAAAAACAACTCTATGATAACGTTCTTTCTTATTTTCCATCTTGGTTTTCAAAGTTTTAATCGTTGTATCGAAATTGTGTATTTTTAAGTTTACCTTTTCTCTCTCAAACGATTGCGTGAGATGCTGGACCAAGGCTCTTGACAATTGTGAAACGTCTATATTTATTTATCATGTTTAAACTGAATTTAAGTTGACTTATTTGTAGCTAAATGAAAGCAGAATATAGGATATTGCTATACATATGCTGGTGACTTAAAAATTGTGTTTTTTTCTGTATCGCTTTATATATATTCCTGTGTTACAGTTTAATCGCCTCGAGCGAGCTCAATGAAATGCAGACGTTTCTCAGGGAAAAAGACGAAATTTCAATCTTTGGAAAAAAAAGTCTGAAATCAATGTCACATAACTCATAGTCTCAAGTTAAATCCTTGGAGTTATTCTTTAAGTAAACAACTTCACTTCTAGGATCTTTTCAGTAAATATTTGAATTGTACAAATTGGCTTGTGTTGGTCTGTTGTCCCTGAGTAGGGCCTCTACCCTTTGAAAGAGCAAAGGGAATTCAGATGCACGCGATCGTGATCGGATTTCTTCCTTGTAATTCTTTGCACATCGCTCCTTTTTGATAACTTATTTCTATACCTTTTGCCTTTCTCAAAAAAATCATTTAGGATCTTTTTAAAATCCTTTGTGATATAATAAAAATGAGATTAAGTGGAATATAATCTGCTTTGGCCGAACCAACCTTACTTCCGTTTTGAATATTCATGTTGTATCATTTGATTCCAATTTTATGTAGTTAACCCATTATGTTGCTAACAATACGTGTCTTAGCTAGTGCTGAATCTATAATTACCTAAGGAAGCTTGTCATGATCAAATAAAAACAAAATCAGATTTTTTGTACAACATTGAAAAATAGTGTAAAGTGAAATCAAAAATAAAAACAAAAACAAAGCAAAACAACAAAAAACCTAGTAGAGCAGTTTGATACACTGTACTGTAACTGTCTCAGTGCCGAATTGTTTATGATAATAATAATAAATAATAATCTTCTACAGCAGATCCATGTAGTGGCTATTCTTCTGCTGGCACTCACACTCACTACCTCTGCATTAAATATTTTGCATACATTGTTCAACTCACATGTTGATTTTTATATATATATGTAAAACATTTTAGATTCCTGATGTATCTGTGCAGTTCCTTTACCATGCCATTTTCACAGTTATATTCCTTTCTGCTAATGTACACAAAGGAATGATTTATAGGATGATAGAATCCAGTCCATGACTAATAAATGCAAGTACATGTAGTTATTTCCTTGATAAATCCATGATCAAGTCCTAAAAAGTAAGATACAGTTGATTGCATCAGTTTCACTTCATATTATAATGCATCTTTGGGTTTTCACTGGTTGTACATTGACAGTACAGAATATACATTATATGTACATTATATATCAGGTACTAAACTGATTGGAAACTTAACACCTAACCTCTAATTGCCAACAAAAATAATACTTTGTAAGAAATAGAAGTTATATTGCATAATTGGAAACGCTAAGATGATATTGGATTTGAATAATACATTATTTATTATTGCATATTTGTTACTGTAGTAGTAAAGTGGTTACTAGCAAGTAGGCCAGTTTAGGCTTTATTGGTTTACAATAATAGCTAAAAAGAATTTGAAGTAATTTAAAAGACGTTATTTCCTTTCTGAATTCATTTCCCTTTGCAGATATTGAAACTTGAGTATTATCAGGTTGTTCAAATTTCTCTTATATTCATCTTCAAATTGACATTATCAATACATTTCCCCAAAACCTCTTTGTTAGTGTTTGACTGTATAGCAATATTTGAATTTGTCTTTATATTTTACACTAGGCTATGTACTATATACAGTTAACTTTTATATTTTACACCATGTTCAATTTGTACACTATAAATATACTTGACATAAATTTCAATAGATTACCTCTTTTACTGTTACTGAGAGAAAGATGATATTGTTAGTGACTTCTTTGATATTAATGTATGTCTTTGTACTGTGGTATAAAGAAGGCATCATATATTGCTTAATGCATAAAGATAAAGTATCATTAACCTTGTAACTTGATAACTTGTATTATAGATGGCTTTCGAAAAGTAATTGGTGCAGAACAAGGAGGGTTACGGTCTGACAACGATGTATGGGAATTTCACAATCCTAACTTTCAATGTGGTCAACCGCAGCTCCTTGAGAATGTCAAGAGAAAGGTAATCAATGTAATATTGTGTGTTGTGTGGTTTGTTGTATTGTTTATGTGGAAAACAGGTAACAGTCACATTGCCATTGTACATGGTGGAAGCTCAATAACTTCTTAGAAAACCTCCCAGGTAGTTAACAATTGTGTTGGTATGCATTTATTGCTGATGCTTCAAACAAGTCGCAGTTGTATTACTATTAAATTTAGCTGCAATGCTCCAGCAAGCTATGGATCTGCACTAATCTGAAAGTATGACCACATGTGATGGCCAGACATTGCGTAAGAGCTAGGGGACACTTGAGGCAACATTCCCTGCATCATTTTCTGCAACAACACGTGGAAACCACTGTGCATCATGTGTGCACCCATTCAATGTTGCATGTAACATCATTTACAACACACTGTTGCACCATGTGTCCACCCCTGCAATGTTGCATACAACATTGCATGCAATAGTTGCAGGTTTAGGATCAAGTTCTACTTCTGCAACATTTTAGGTGATATGTGCAACAGTGCAAAGGTGGACACATAGTGCAGCTGTGTTGCAGGAAATGCTGCAGGAAATGCTGCATTGTGTGTACCGGCCTTTAGGGGTACCCAGTGCATGTGCAAGCAAAGGACTACTGGCAAGCATGCTTGTAACTTTGCAGATTTAATTTAGCCACATTATATTAAGAGGAAGGGAGTATATTTATTAGTGTGTTATGTAATGTCATTCATTAACCATTTGACGTGATCAGCTATTACTGTCTGTCATGCTGCTGAGATATTGCTTGACACAACACAACATGCCACAGACTTTTTCATGGTCAGTCAAATATTTCTCTCTGTAAACATACAGTTAATAAGTACTGAACTAGTTTGGTGTGTTTCAGTGTATTGCTTGCTATCAATCAGCTGTTGAATCTCATTATTTTCGTCTTGACTGGATGGCAAAACCAGTTTGACTGGGGGGCAAAAGCTCTCATCCAGAAAGAGTTCTTTTGTAAACTTGTAATTCAAAAGACAAAAAAACAAAAAAATTCTACACGAGACAGGATATGGCATCTATTGATAGCAAGCAATAAAGATACAATAATGGATAGCATAAGGGTTTAAATTATGTAACACCTGTATTTACATTAGCGACGTTTAGTTGTGGTAAAAGAGAGCAGTGAATTCATGGTTGTAAGTAGTCTTTTTACTGTAAAAGACATCCATATATTTGGTGTAACTTAGTACCTAAGCATGTCATTATTGTTGGCAGAAAAACCATGTTTATTCTGTCTTAAACTATGCAGTGTCTGTAATGATCAATGTTTGTTTTGTTTACATAATGAATGCTGTTAATAAATTGTTTTGTTTATATGATAAATGCTGTCAATAAATTAAACTCCTACCAAAATCACTGGACTGTTAGCACTGCCGATCGATCAATCAATCGATTGTGTTTTGAATTTCAGTTGACTCATGTGACCATTTGGAAAGTTCTAACTGGTGGCGTTTTGCTTCCTGCTATTGTTCTTTGATGAAATGTCACCAGTTGGAGCACTCCAAATGGTCACATGAGTCAACTGATTCGATTCAGTTGAGTGATTTCGGTAGTGTATTAGTAGCTGCATCATCAAGTAGAATGTTAATGTGCTAGCAGATGATGATAGCATGCGCTGTATGCCTTTAAGTTTCCTTCTTGCTTTGTCTACACATTGTTATTAGTAAATATCTAGTGTGTGTTTTATCTTCATTGAACCAGCAATCATCATGTAAGTCATCTCCTGTAAAAGTAGACAAACTAACACAAAGTCAAATAATTTGAATAGTTTAATATGTAGAAGGGGGTTAAGACATGTTCTTGGATGTAGGAAGTAAAGACCTAAGTAGTAAGTTCTGTACATTTCTGCTAATGTTTGTAATTTGATGTCTAAAGGGGCTTGTAATTGCCATGTAATTGCTTGTAATTGCTATGGAAATGTATTGTTGATGCTTCTTTATGGTAATAAGTACATTAAGATTACTGTGCTTTTAATAAAGATAAAAGAAACCACATCTTAAGTAGTAGTGGTGATTTTATGAGCACTATCATCTTCTTCTTGCTTCTTGCCTATGCAACAACATTTGCCTGTTTATGATGAATGTATGTCAACTTGCATTAAAACGTGTTAGGCACTACTACACTCTAATTCCTTTGTTTTCTATTGTATTTATCTGACTATAATGATCACTATGTCCTTTTGTCTGTCTGTGAAGTTGGTCTGTGAGAGTGATTATATATAACTGGTAAAAAATAGTACACATAACAGCTAGTAGTAGACTCTAAACCCATTGTTTTCTTTTGTTCTTCATCTTTCTTTCACGGGTTAAATAAAATCACTCTACTAGCTCTCCATGTATATGTACCAGCTACCCATTTCTGGCAAAAGCATGGCTGGAGTACATTCAATAGGATATTTGCATGATGGCATCTTATACTTCAACTACCAGAATGCTTTGCCCACTTTCTTTTGTAAAGTAATTAGTAACAACATTGTACTACTATTCTCAGGAGGGAATAAAATTTTGAATAAGAAAGAAAATTTGTAAAACATTCTGGTAATTGTAGTAAAATGACGACATCGTGCAAATGTCCTATATATAAGCAAGAAATAGCACATATAAGTGATTGAATCACTTAACCCATGAAACAATAGAGGGACCGTTTATTCAAATAGAAAACTAAAATAAATGGACAATAAAAGTAAATTGTTTTCTTTCATGTCTGGCCTTTATACATCAACTATTAGTTTTTGTTTCATGGGTTGAATAAGATCACTAACCGAAAAAATACAAAAGAAAAGAAACTATATAGAAATAACATTCTTGGATTCCTGACAATTCACTCTTTATGGGTTAGTTTCCTTATGTTCAATAGTCTGATTATTTCTATTTCTGGGTTAAGTGAAATCACATGGCCAAACCAAGAAAACTGTTAACACCTAAAGTGTCTGGGATGTTTATTGTGTTGTACTGGAAATAAATTACAACTACATGAGAGCTCTTGAAACTACACCTGAAAATCACAGGTCTATCAGTCTAACTGTTTGTAATGTAATTTTAAACTTTTTTTTCAAAAAAGAAGACTTATCAGAACACAATAAACATCCCATACATGTTTTAGGTGTCAATAGTTTGACTGTAATGTAGGCCATGCTGCCCTGTCAAAAGTGCTGGTAGTCAGCTGTTCTGCCACCTACTTCACACTGTGGTAAACTTCATTTATTTAATACAAAAACATGGTGCCAAGCTAGCTTGTTCAAATGGTTAATTGCCTAATATTTTGATTATCCTGCCTTACTACAACTACTACAAAGCATATTGACAGTGCTGTAGTGGCACTACAGATATGTATCTGACTGGTCAGCAATATTACCAGACTAGCCAACTAGTGTTATTTAATTGGAATTAAGTTGTGGATATATGTTATTAGAGCATTAAGTTATTGAAAGTTTTTGTATGAAAACTCTCCGAGATGGATACCATTTGGGGAGAGGGGGGAGTTCTTAGGGAATGGTGTGGTTTTTCAGCAGTAAATGTTAGTGAGCTTGATGATGAGAACAATGATGAATGATAATGATGATAATAATGATGGTGGTGGTGGTGGTGGTGGTGATTGTGAAAATTGATATATCCTTCATGTCAATTACCAGGCAGCCCCTGAGGAGAAAAAGCTAAAAAATGAAGATGTCTCCAAAGTGCTCAATGATGTGCAAGACATGAAGGGCAAACAAGATGAAATGACTGCCAAACTTGAACAAATGAAAAGGTACACTTACACAACTACTAGATGCAGCTATCAGAGATTAAAAAGATCCCTGCAAAACCATTCTGATTGAAATTTTAATTCTACTTTGAATGTCAAGGGGTTCCAAAGGAAAACATAGAATTTGATCAGAGATGACTTTCATTATATTAAGCTCTTCAATTTGCAATTATAATCTCATAATAACTGATAATAATGATCATACATGGATATAAATAAATTTCTGTTTCAGAGAGAATGAGACTTTGTGGAGGGAGCTTGTAGACCTTAGAACCAAGCACTCAAGACAACAACATGTCGTCAATAGGGTAATTATCTAAATAGTAATTCTAATGCAATTTAACAAATTGAAGATGGTTTTGAGTTGTCTAAATTGAAGATGGTTTTGAGTTGTCTGTCCTCTTATTGACACACTCTAATCAACCAATCAGATCGCGAGATTAGTATCAAAGTGTTGTACAAAATGGTATTGTGATGCTGACTTTTTTCTTTTTCTGCAGTTGTTCCAATTTCTCATGAGGCTGGTTTATCAAAATGAAGCAAGATTAGCCAATCGAAAGAGGTACAGATTATAGTGCTAAGCTCAAAACTGTGACCAGTGTTAATGTATTCACATACTTTTGTCTCAATCCTCCAATTACTGCTTAGATAAGAGATGAGATAAGAAAATCCGATTGGATGACTGCTTATTCAAAAGAATGCAAATACATTACAGCTTGCTATACTTTCGGGCTTGGATGTCAGATTCCAGATTTCCAACTATCATTGTTTTTTTTAGAGTGTTTAAAATGTTTATTGATTTTAAGTTTGCCATTTGTCATCATTCTCAACTCATTGCATTATATAAAATCTGGTAAATATAGAGTCACATACATGTGTATTATTCAAACAAACTAGAAGTGCAATTGATGAGATGATGATGTTCATTTTGAAGGTTAATGCTACAAGATGCATCAGAACAGGAAGCAGCAGCTAAGCGTGCGAGACAAGAATACTCCATGGAGTCACATGCTACAAGCACTAGTACTGCGCCAACCCAACCCTATGGGTCTGTTATGCCAGGGGTAGGTCTTTGTTCATGTAAACAAATGTTACCTTGGTTACCATGATCTGACATGTTACCATGGATACTATGGTCATGTGCCAAGTTCATATGAATAACAATTTAATGTGATTGGAATAGTTTTAGTTTTTGGTGTACAAATTAAATTAATATGGTCAAAGTTAATTTTTGTTTACATCTTCCTATTATTATTATAACTGGAATGTGTCATTTAGACATAGCACAAATTGTGAAGTGGTAATAATTTCATATACTGATATACTGTCTCTTGCCTTTAGCAATCCTCTGCACAGTCATTGACAATTTCTGATGTGTCCAACTCACCAAGTGAAATACCTTGTAAGTGAATCCGATGGAAGTTGTCATGGCAACATTCTTACATGTGTTATGATCACAATAAATATATCTATATATCCCTATTAATTTTCTGTATCTCATAACTTAATCATCTAATACTGGCCTTTAAATACCCTACAAATAAATATACACAATCTTTTTATATTAGTAGCTGAGTGACTTGGTATTCTCTTAGTAGTTTTACATTTAAGAAATTTAAAAAAGGGTGGTATAGTAGACACTAGACAATAGATTTGGTATTAAAGTGTTATAATATTAGGGCTGCAACTCAGGCTTTTGAAGCACGGGTTCATAAGGAGGACCATAAAATGTCCACAATGAGCATCAAGATTGGGTCTAATGGTGTATCAAAAGGTTGCATGATACTTATCAAACCCATCTACGCTAACAAAGCAAATATTTATTATTTGATAATAATGGTCTTGTTGTTGCTTAACAGCTACAAGTGGTCCGCTAATCACTGCATTGCCTGACGATGACCAACCCATGAGAAACAGAGTCATGGGATCACAGAGACCCGTTATTGTCATCCCAGAGAAAAGTAACACTTCATCACAACCCATAGTTACTAGCCCAGTATCAACACAAGGTAAGGATTGGTCTTCATTTTAATGTATCTCAAATCTCAGTCTAATTTTGCTCTGGGTCTTGTGTGTATTTAAGGCCCAAGTTTTGGTCGTACTCCAGGTCAAACACTTTATTCATCAGGTAAGACAGTTTCAATAAAATTGAAAAGGTTCTTATGAAAATGGCTTAGTTGACGTTTCTGATGATTTTGTCAGACTTTCTCAAATGGCCTTTACTATACTGAATACAGTGGGACCACACCTTATGGCCATCTCGTTGTTAGAATAGATTTCATATGACTGTGAAAATAGCACCGCATGGTCACGGCACAGTTATGAGAGGAGTTTTGAATGTTTTTATAGACAACACAGCACTGACACAGTCATGGTACGGCAAGGTCCATTTCACACTTGTACAAATCTGCTCTATGACCACCTTGCTATACTCCAGTTTTGAGTTCATTTTGCTCAGCGTTAACCTCAATTCTGAGTAATATATTCTTTTGTGTTCAAGTCATTAACCCTTGGGAATAAATGGAATGGACACAAATGAACAAAGCAAATGCTCTAGAATTCCTCTGGGGTTTGCTTGATTTCTTTGAATATCTCACATCTAATCGAGACTAACGCTGAACAACACAGAACTTGAAACTGGAATATTGTAGCCAAGCCATTTTCAACTAAATCTAGAGATCACACTTAATCTTTTGTAAAACACCCCTCCCTTTAGTACAGCCAACCTGTTGTTATACAGCCAGTTACTTTTGCCCATGGGTGGCCATAGTGGGGTTCCACTGTAATCCTATATATATACTCTTGTATATATAAAAAAAAGTCACTTTCATGGATGCTTGCTCATTTAATGATTAGTCTACCTTCATGATAAATTTATGTAACATGCCTGTAAGATGAACTTAAGCTAGGAAATACAGCTGTCTTGTTGTTAAGATGCAGAGAAAAGTAATGTACTCTTGACCATTATTTGTATGATAAAAAGTTTTTTCATTAATTACATCTTTGTGTTTGCAGGCTTGCCTAGTTACTCTCATTCAACAACTTCTCAACAGCCAGTTTACACCACAGGTGTTGTGACCTTCCCTGAGGACCAACAACCACAACAACCACCAGTCATTCACCCATCTCACATCATGGAACCAGTGCAGTACTCAGAACAACAGCAACAACAATCATCAGGAAGACGAGCAGCAGGACCCATTAAACAATTCTCTGAAGAGGAAATCATGGATAGGTATTGCTGAATGATTAATTTGTCTGTTTTGAGTTGTGTTTAAGTATTGGTGATATGAAATGTGTAAATGTATCTCTATACTGTAATGTGTATGGGATGTAGAACATAAGAAACACGAGCTCAGGAGTGCTCTAGATCTTTAAAAGTGTTGATATCACTGTACATTAAAAAATATATTGTTTTATATTGCTTTTATAAGATATTAATGGTGTGCTATGTCTAAGTATTTTAATTTCATGAGACATAAATGTACAACATGGACATTTTTGCAGTCATATGAAAACTGCCTTACACTAATTAACAAATTGAAGATGGTTTTGAGTTGTCTGTCCTCTTATTGACACACTCTTGACATCATAAAATGTTCAAAACTCAAGTGGAATCACGAGCGCAGCGAGTGGTTTCACTGCAAAGTTTTGAACATTTTATGACGTCAAGAGTGTGTCAATAAGAGGACAGACAATGAAAAACCATCTTCAATTCGTTTTTTACAACAATTATTTGAGATAAAAGTAAAAAAAATCCTTTTCAAACGGGGCAACAGAACGAGCGCGCGCGCTGAAACGCGTCAGCAGTGTGTCTGTCCTCTTATTGACACACTCTAATCAACCAATCAGATCGCGAGATTAGTGTCAAGTGTTGTAAAATAAATGATATATGGTGATACAATGAGCTTTTATCATGTAAAATTTCCAAAAGTCACAGTACAGAAATATAATTACCATAGCTGGAAAGAGCACGTCGAAATTAGTAAAACTGTGAAGTTTGAATGAAGTAACTTTCAAACTCACGAAGATATGAATTTTCAAAAATTGAAATTTTGTATGAAAACATTCGCTGGTAAGCAAGAGATGCCTACCAGCAAAGGCTTTCTTACAAATTCACACTTTTTCAAAAATTCATATTCTCGCGAGTTTTGGATTTAATTCCTTCAAACTTCACTGTCTTGCTAGTTTTAACATGCTCTTTCCAGCTATGGTAATTGTTTTTCTGTTTTACGAATTTAAAAATACCTGATAAAAGCTCATTGAATCCCAGTAACTCAAAGCTCATTAAGGCTAATGAACATATTTTTTTACAGCCGTAATTTCCTAGGAGAGCACATCGACTATATTTCATCAAATCTAGATTCTTTACAACAATTGTTAGCCAACCAGCAGGGTTTGCTTGAAGCGCAGGGGTTAAATGACGTAAGTTGGACCAAACCTTGTTTCCATCAACAGGGTATATAATCAGCTCACTCACAATTCCCTTCTCTTCCTAGAAAATACCATTCAAACAAGTTCTTATTTTGTTCTTTTAGATGGTTTTTAAAACTAGTCTACATCTCATCCTATTGGATTGCTACCCTCACTGTAAAACAATAGCAAATAAAACAACAGAACGATTTGACAATGAAATGTATTGTTTTGTTTCTCCAATCACAACAGATCTTACGAGTTGCTGCTACACTACTCCACACACAACCCCAACCCCTCCCCCCCCCCCCCCCCCCACACACACACACACAACTCCAACCCCTTCCCCACAAGGTGAAAGTTATTTAATGGATAGGTGAAAGTAGAAAATTAATGTCCCTTTAGGTGGGTCTGTCCCTTAGAGATATTTTGAGTAAGTAAAAACGCAGTACTATTCAGCTGAAGCCAGCCAAACGTTTCTGCACTTCTGAAGTTTAACCTTAATGATGTCCACTTTGGGGAGTTGACTCAAAAGTTAATTCGTTAATAGGCAATGATCATCCCCACTAACTTCACATGAAGTTCATCCTAAATCTTAACAGCAAAAACAGTTTTTATTTTACCTCTCTTTTCACAGATCTTAAATTCTTCTGAAGGAGCAGGATTTCCTAATTTACCCATGCAACAGGTAATAATATCAACCTGTTTTTCAGTCTACAAATGGTTGTTGAACAATCTTTAATATAATGATGATGATGATGATGATTGTGTACAATCTGCATCCAGAGATTGATTTGTTGAAAATGAGTCAGGCTATTCAATAGACAGCCGAGGAATTTCCCACAAGACTGTAGATAATATGACAGTCAACTCTCGTTATGGCGGACACCCTTGAGACCATCATTTGGTGTCCACCACAATAGTAACGTGTGATGAAAAAGTCCCAATTTCTGGTTTTAAAGTTTCACATGTAACGTATAATTATTGCCATACTGTCTTGAGAATTTCCATGTTCTTTGAATTTGTAGTTAACATTTATTTTGATACATAATCACACAATATAGGTCAAAATACTATAAAAATATAAGTTGGGGACCACATGAAATGTCCGCCATTTCATAATAGTGGGAGCTGTTACCATACATTTCTTTATCGTCTGCTGGGAATTCACCTTCTGTCTGTAATAGCGGGCTATCCGCAAGGCGAGATTGACTGTAGCTGGAGTTTCTGTGTCCTAACTAATTAAGGTATTTTAATATATATTCTATTCTTGAATTGTGTAGGATCTTCTCGATGCTATTGCTGATCGTGCTATGCCAAGCCCTTCCCAAACACAGAGTAAGTTTTAAATTTCCTTTCGTCTTCTCTCTCCTCGCCACACCCTCCTCTCGTCTCCTCTCCTCCTCTCGCTTTCACGTCTCGTCTCGTCTCATCTTCTCTCCTCTCATTCATATGCACTGTTTTCTTTCAGGCCATGAATTGGTTCAGTACGGTCAGGCTATGGGAAATCCTCAAAGATCTCTCCGTCAACATGACCCTCAGCATACAGGATATGCCGGTCGCAAAAACATGCCGTGGTCACAGAGTAACACCCAGCAGGGTCACCCATATGATGAAGGAGAGTCACGCAATCACTACGATGTCCAAGATTTATTCAATGGTTAAAAGTAACTACCAGCTCACTCATTTGTAACGTAGTGTAACAGTGCCAACCAAATGTGGCGTGACAAGGCATGAGGTTAATGCTGGTACTGAGGAATCATCTGTTTGTTTGATCTATTCTCCTCTCACCCACACAAGAGGCAGGCTGACGAAACCTCCAGTGTTGGGATCAACTTCTGTCTTTGCGGCAAAAAGAGACAACTATATGAAATGTAAATGTACATTCTTTCAAATGCAGAAAGATGCAGTACGTGTCACGCTGGAAAGCGTGACATGTTAGGCATAGGAGTGCGTTACAGAAGAAAGATCAAAGGATTTCATTGTAAATTGTTTCTTTTATGCAGCGTCGGGTTTCGACCTTTCTTTTGGATGTTTTAAATTGTCGATTAATGAGTTTTATTTCAAGTACAATGAAATTCCATCGGATTTACGGCTACTTTCCGACCGTGTCGGTAGTCGAAGAAGATGGAAACTAGCTGTTGGATCGTCACTTCCGGTTGTCTTGTCAACTTATAATTTTTAAATTTAACTAGAAATTATGTTCATTTAATATGTTTAAAGGTAGACTGCGAAGAAGGCGTTGGCAACGCCTGCTTTGCCTCAAAAAAGGTGCTTAACTCACCTTACAAGGTGGAAAAACTGTGTAACATAGCAATATTTTTAGCAATTTAGGGTAGGATTTAATCAATTTATCATTCCAATATACACTAGATTGTGCTTCGGAGCTGTATTTCGTGTATGCTTACACAAATCGTCCTTTCTTACCTGGGACAGTGTATTTATCATACATGAGGTAGCTTGCCAGTTGATAGATTTCAGAGTAAGGAAGGAACTCCGTGTCTGCTTGGTAACACTGTTCTTCAAACAATACCTGAAAACGTGCGCCGATAAGTGTGCCATACACGAAGTACCTTCCTATGAATTCTTGACTTAGCAATGCAGTCATGACAATCGTTATTCTTAAATATGTATAAAAATAACGTAATAAAAATAACGCTTTAAAACACACAAAGCTATAACCGCGATTAAACTAGTAAATTCAAATGTGATTATTCGGCCAAAAATCGCAGGCTGGTGGTCTGGATTCGAGTCCCGCTCCGACGCTGGAACATATGTGAGCAGTCCCCCTCTCCCCCCTCCCCACCCCCCACCTCAACCCCCAACCCCAGATTCAGTAAAGACGGGGATTTAGAATACCTAGTCGCGCACAATCTTTGGCCCATTTTCCGCTCGCTGCAGAACGCTTCTCATTCTTTCAGATATGAACTTGAGAACTTATGCAGTGTCTGTTGAAATTACAATACTCTAAAGAACCATGCATTAGCAAGTTAATCAGCACTCGGGACTTAATATTGGGATGTTGAAATATCTTAATCGAGTTGGCACTTAAAAACTCTCATAGTAATGTTAAAATGTGAGAATGATTTATTTAATTTCCAAAATGCGCAAGATCGAACAGCTGGATCTCTTGGAAAATCTTGTTTCAATTAAGTTGAACTTGCAATTCCCTTGCAGACGCGCGTTTGGCGTGTTCACGGTGATACCTGTTCCACGATATTGGGCCAGGCGATTGAGAGCACTTTTACGTCACTCATTATCACATTTAAAATTCGCACCTAAATTAAAAATCTAAAGAGAAAAACTCTAGCTCTCATTTATTATTTAGCATTTGAGTCTCCAATATTTGCGTCTTGAATATATTTGCTGGTCTCTAAGTAACCAAACCACAAACAAACCATAAACGTTAACGCTCTAGTCCAACTTGCATGATGTCTTTATAATTCGGTCCTTTGTTGCTCTCTGCGTACAAAATGGTCAGTTCAAAATACTATACACTTTGGAGCAAACCTTGTTTAACGTCAAGAAAGACACTGAATGTGTACTCTAAGGACGAGCTTGCCCCCCTCGGTGAGTCTAGATCAGGTCGACCATTGACCAGACTTACAGCCGTAAAGGAAACTTTGTACAATCCATTGCTACCAACACTAAGGCGAATGGATATGGACGAGATATCGAAGAAGTTAACAGATGAACATTCACGATTCATGACACCTTTAATCAAAGGTAAGAACGAGATTTTTTCTCATTCTTTTTTCTTTTTCTTTCTTTTTTTCTTCCTTCCTTTTGATTCATTGTTCTAAATTGTCCAAAAAGAATATAAAGGACTTTCAGTTTTTCTAAGTATCCGAATGTACGTGGAAAATAATACATTGCAACCCTTATGAAGCAGCTTCCCCTATTTAGCAGCCAGTTACTGATCAAGGTCCTGAATCAAAGTTATCATGTAAATATAACCTCTATTAAGCGACCAACCCCTATAAAGCGGTCACCTTTCCCCGATCGCGGGGTTGGCCGCTTATAATATCAGTTTTTGAGTCGGAAGATTAATGATGGGTTGAAAAAATTATACGCACTTCCGTTTTTTGTTTTTGGTTTGTTTCTATGGCTGGAAATCCGCGAAAAAGTGAAAGAAATTAAGGATGGGTGGATAAGATAAATGCGATTAAAGAAAGAAAGTAAGAGAGAGAGAAAAAGGAAGGAAGGAAAAACAGGAAGGAAGGAATCAGAAAACTGAAAGGGGTCAGAGACAGGGAGGGAGGGAACTTAGAAAATTCATGATCATGCAAATGACATTTCCATCCCACCTCGATCGCTCCGCCCATCTCTCTCATTCCCTATCAGCACAATATTTAACACTGCATTATTCATTCACCAAATGATCATTTCAAAGAAATCAATTAATTAACAAGTTACCAGTGCCTGTCATACTATTATTTCTATATTATAAACAACACAAAGACAGGATTACTTAATATAGTTACAAGTACAACAATGCACACAATAAGGTCAAGACCCGTGGCAACCATAGCGACCAACTCAAGGAGGCCATATACAAAAAATTCCACCATTCGATTAACCTCAAAATAACGCAAAAATCTACTAAAATGTCCCGCATGCGGCAACCATTCGGGAATCGTCCGTACGACAGACAAGGCCAAAGATTCAGCAAGCACGAGCCCGTTCGTCCGCATGGTACAGATTATAATTATGCTCCTCCGAGAAGAATGCTTGTAGCAGTTAAAGACGGCATGATTCATCCTAAACTACCGACTTATCGTCGCATGGATATGGACACTTTTCTCAGGAAACTTCCTATTGAGCATTGCAGAACCTCAACTTCTCGAAAAGCAGGTAGAATTGAAGTGCGGGAAAAAATATTTAGTTAGAAACACAGAGTCTTCGAATTGTATTGATTTAGTGTTTTCTTCGTCTCAATGCGAGAGCCACTGAAAATGATACGATGAAAGTTTCATTCGGGTCCTATTTTTTACGATGTTTTCCTTTTGCTTAGCATTGTAATTTCATGACTGATATGCGGCGAAAATCCTGCTTATTTGCTCGCTCGTTACCATTGTCACAATTCACGCTGAACGTATTCTTAGATCACGCGCAACTCGCTCTGCAAGGAGAGCAAAGAATTCCAGGTCAAGCTCGTCAAACTCAGTTCTGAACTTTTACTACTTCTTCATTCTTAGAATTCATGGTGCAGCAGTATAAGCCGGCAATACACGCTGCAATTTTTTCTCGCGCTTGCAATGCAACTTATTAGGAATTTTGTTGCGAGAGCTAAATTGCCGAGTGTATCGTGTTTGGTAACATGCGCGGCAACGATGTCTCGCAACAAAAAATTGTTACAGAAAGCTCAAAAGTTTGAACTTTTCTCTGCAACATTCACTACGAGCGTGTGAGAGTGATGATAGACGCTGTAATTTTTCTCTGCAACTGAAAATCTAAAATTGCATTGCCAGCGCGAGAACAAATTGCAGCGCGTGTATCGCCGGCCGCTTGTTAGCCTTTTATGAATGTTTGCGAATATTCAAATCATAGAATCTAGTTTTGATAAGTGCCTGCATAAGGATTTTCAGTTTCGAATTGAGCAGCCAATGGATTGTTTACTTTCTTATCAAGAAAGCAAATAAAATATTACTTTAAAACAGCTCTTAATATAATGACTGTATGAATAAAAGGACACAGAAACTTTACTCTTCGTTAAGTTTTTAACCAGTCATTTCGGATACTCAAACTTTTCCAGATCGATAGTTTTCTTGTATTTCGTTTTCCAAATTAATACTAATTACAAAATTTCATTATGTTTGCTTAAACAAGTGACGCTTGACTCTTGTTGAACAGCTGTCTCTGTTCTTGCCATAGTTCAAGGCATACCATTGTTTTAATTAATGTCATTATCACCAAGCTATCAAAGCAAGTCGACTTATTAAAACAATTCGTAATGTTCAAAGACTTCTGGCCAATTTGCATCGCTGTTGGACACACAAATTAAACACACACACACATACAAAAAAACATAGCCAACTCCAAAATTTATGAATATGCATTGGTTGCAGCAGTTTCAGACGATATTCGATATTTCTGTCTGAAATATTGTCCATTGGGTATACCATTAAAGTGCCCAGAAGCCACTTCAGTGTCAATTCTAATTTTCACCTCACAATACAAGCGCGCTTCTGATTGGTCGAATTTCAATTAGTAAGTCATTGAGGTGGCAACCATTGTTATCGCGTGCCAACCACCGACAACAAACTTTCTGAAAAGACTGCCGGAGTGTCACAGAGTGAGCTGGTTTGAGCACTTAAATTAGTTGTTGCCACTCGCTCTGACAAAATGACCACAACGACTCAAGTTTACCCACTTTATAAATATAATTCAAAGATGTTAGCATCTGTAAAAGACGGTCTATATCATCCGATGCTTCCGACTTTTCGTCGCATGGACATGGATACCGCCGCACACAAACTACCCGAAGAACACTCGCGAACTACGACACCATTAACTCGAAGTAAAATTATATTTTGCTGATTACAAGCTCTTATTTATCTCTATATTTATCTTGTCTTATTTATTTGCAGGAGATTTTAAAAATGCGACCATTACACTCTTCAAGCCGCCAGAAACGCCACTGTTTGGAACTGTAAGTTTGGAACGAGCTTTTGTCCAGATTATGAAAGCGTGGTCTTTTAAACTCGTATCATTTTTCGTCTTTTTAGAGAACTACAGAGACTGGAAGAAGTTTACAGTCAAGAGAATACAAGCCACTAGAATCAGGGTACGAACTATATTTTACAGCCACAGTTAATCCTTACAATGACCTGAAAATACAAAGTATAATTGTTGAAAAGAATAGTTAGTGGCTTTAGAAAATCTCTAAAGAGGTCATTGCGAAATGGTTTTTGGCGTAATGTAAATGGTTTGCAAATTATTTCATTTGCATGAACGCTTAATTGAAAGTGCTGCTGAGCAAGTCAGAGTCTGAAAACTCTATACGCTGGAAAAACTCTCAACAATTAATAGCTTCAAACTCTGTATCTAAGCTCGAAAAAAAACCCTACTAAAATGCTATCACCGATTCTGGGATTTATTAGAACAAGTCTTTCTCCATTTTACTTTAATAAGCAACTTAAAAATTTTGTTTGTTTACTTTTGGACAATTTTGTTTACTGTAAGAGGAAACTTGTGTAAGGTTTTAGAAGGGATTATTATCTAAAGAGCTGATTACTACTGTACAATAAGTGTCTTTATAGATAATCTTATTGTTGATGATCATACCATTTATCAAAGTCAGTAACAGCTTCATTTTTCAAGTTAATCTATTTTTTATCATGCAAAAGCAGGATGACGTTAAAGAACGTACATCCAGTGAAAATTTTGTTATAGTATAAATTTAACTTTAACTTTGAAAACTTGAGAAAAAGTAAGATTCTTATTGTGTTTCTAAAAATCTAAGCGGAGCATTCTGGTTGTCGTACGTAGTTTTTATTGGGAGATAGGAGCATTTCTGGTTTGTTTTCTGGATGGAAGATTAATTTCTATTTGTAATTTAATTCTTCATATTTTCAGTGGAATGGTAGATTTCTTGAAAACCGCTCAAGAAGCAAGCTATCAAGAAGAAGAGGAAGAATACCGAACGACCTCGGCATACCCAGCTACTAGATACGGTATAACAAAGAATGATATGGCGGGCGGTGCGCCCTTGGCCCTATATTCACTACTTCACAGTACATGTGCCTTTTGTTTTGGTTTGTAACAATGTACTCGTTGAATACAAACAAAATGGTGTCGATGACGAAGCACCTTCCATATTCTTATTTAGATGTCTGCAAATTGAGAAAACAAAACCTCAAAAGAAGTCAACAAGCTCTTTTAGTTACTCTCTGGAAAAAGAAAAACGACTTTCCAAATGCTAGCTACCTCGGTCACATGGTACAAAATCCGTCATAGCAAGAGACCATGACACTAAGAGAGCGAAACGCGCCTAAGGATATTTTCAGTGACTGGAAGAGTTGACGCGCACTGCACGCGCAAACAATGAAATAAGAAACGATTCGTATCTGCGCGCGCGAGTTTCGCTCTCTTAGTATTATGGTCTCTTGGCCATAGCTAGTGGATGGCAAAATACGCACTGGGACTTCTTCAACAAAGAGAAGTCAAACTTGACTGGTTGAATTCTTTTTGTTTTGGAGTCCATCAAAATCCTTTGCCATCGAATATGGCGGATTTTGTATCATGTGACTTATTAATGCCAAAGGCGTATATTGCAATTTAATATGATTACTAACCAAACGACAGACGAGACAACGTTCGTTGTCATCCCGACAACAATCTTCTCGCTTACGAGGCTATCTAGGTATAGTGGTAAAACAAATGAATTTCACCCATCTCCTGCTGCATCCTACTTTGGGCGACTTTAATTTGGGCTTGTTGTTGCAGATTTAATAGACCTTTTCAGCTTCGTTGTTTGTTTTCCCATTTCAGACCATGTGATGTTACTCTTGGGATTTAATTCTTTCATGTGTTAATATTTTATCATGTTCATTATAAAAGAACAATTCTCAAGGGAATGTCGCGTGGTCTGAAATGGGCAATTTGCATACGAAGCTGAAAAGGTCTATTATTTCATTATCATTCTTTTCATTTTTTTGTTCTGTAGATCCTCGTGAACCATACACATACATGCCAGAACCACACCTAAGTAAAAGCGCACAGCAACTGAGATTCAATGGCTATGCTGCACGTTATCTAGCACCTAGAATATCAGGTGGATGGAGGGTAAGTCATCTCTACAACCTGCTAACATAACTACTTCAGATTTCTAACGTTGTACAATGTATTAATTCCACAGTATTCACTTCGGCAAGAACCTTTTGTTGATTTGCGAGGTCAAAGACCAATCCCAGCCACTATCTAGTAAGTGCAAAATTATCACTCCTAACTAGTGATTAGAAGAGAAATATGGTATAAACTTATTGTAAAAGGTTTTTAGGCAAAAGGCATCAATCGTCTTGGGACTCACCCAAATGTGGATGAGTCCTTACTACTCGGACTATCTGTGGTTGACCGAGTCTAGATGTCAAACAAGCATGTGTGAAAAATTACCCAGATGGCCTTTGCAAGCATGCTTTGTTACTCGGGCTTCCTCGTAGCCCGAGTGAACGCTATTATCTAACGCTATCTTAGTGAACCAACACAGCCAAAACTAGTTTACTCCAATGAAATTCTGAAACTTTAACCGTTTTCATGTCTTTTTCTTTGCAGTAGTCGATATCGAAACCCTCATCCACTAATCAGGTGAGACACCGATTTGAAAATGTCTGAATAAAGGTCGTTCTTTTATGTTTAGAGCCGTCTATTTGGGTTTAATGTAGCCTCCTCCGCAGGCATCTCTAATATTCTCTAAATCTCTTTGCGATTCCGGTGGGATTCCTGTGGAATCTCCTGTTCTAGCGCCTAGTACCTCTCTACCAGCAACACAGGATACCCAAGATACGTAAAAATTCAAATTCTTAGATTATGAAGACGCCTGCGGAGGAGGCTAGGTTTAATGAAATTCTATAATAGGTATATTACGCGCGCTCTGATTGGTCGAGGACCGTGTGTGATAACAGTACACACATATATGACGTCACAGAATCTTACGCGCGCTCTTTTAGGTTAGAATATTTCAAAAAATAAATAAATAAAAACATAGATTCTATTTTGTTTATAAAAATGAACAGAATCCCTTATTAAAGGGGAAAATCAGACTATCAAGCATCAAATTTATTTTAGTTTTCGGGGATGCGTGGTATAAAGGTCAAAAGAGGCAATTTTTGTATGACTGAGAACAAGTTCGCACCGTGTCGAGCCCTGTCTCAAACAGAGTTTTGATTGGCCAACGTTGTGCTTTATCATTTAAAACTGCACTGATGTTTTCACAGTCATATCAATACTGCACAGACCTTTATATATAATTATGAATAAGATGTTTAGTCTCGTCACGCAACGATCACTCGTGTGCGTGACGACCGCCAGGATTTTGTAGGTTTTTAAATAAAATGTTAATTAATTGGTATTGATTTGTTAGAGCATCAATTAATACTTATCAATGGTTTCTTTTACAGTGTGACTGCAACACCTTGGAAATGAAGTTTCTTCTAGAGTGACTAACCAGTGTAGTGCATGCCCTTTTTGCATGTGAAATCTGAATTTTCTATATCGGAGATGGATCATCTATGCGTGAATTATCATATTTTCGTTCTAGTTAAATTTATTCTGGACTTAAAAGTTAGTGTACATATATAATATTGCATATGTTCAAATAATATTAAAACGTTCAAAAATAAAGTTGTTTTTGTTGATGCTACAATTTGGAATTTTGTCGTTCCTTGCCTCAGTGTACTCTCTGAGATTCTCAGTGATTAACTGTTTATAATCATCGTCATCATCATACATTATCATCATTATGATGATGCCTATAAATGACAGCGCTAGTGGTTCCACTTGAGTATTGAACATTTTGTGACGTCAAATCCATTGTTAAAAGAGTACAGACAATAGAAAAATATAAAACCACTTGCGATTTGTTAAATACATCGTCACAATCTAGTTTGTGCTGTCATTTATAGGCATATATCTAAACAGTAACCTTGAAGCATTCCTGGATAATTTATATAAATTTGCTCATCCTGAGGGTGGATAAACAACAAGCAAGAAGAATGATATGATGGACGCCCTATGGACGTTCTGGCGCCAAAAGGGAAACTGTCAGATGTTGATGATGAAGCGTTCGACACAAGTATACGCCGCGCGAAGAAAAATCTCCGTTAGCAATTATCTACAGATTTGGGCAAAGAAATAAATCATCATCATATCATCATCATCATCATGTTCACCATTGTGATGCAATAATTATAATCATTATTTGGTGTCCGCCAGCGCCCAATACAAGCTTGTGGGAGAAAGTCCGGTCTGTGCAAGAGACCATAATACTAAGAGAGAAAAACTCAGTATTGATGTCTGTGTGATGTTCGTGACGACTAAAGCTATTTTTAGTAATTTCGCCATCGCGCGCGCAAGGCTCTAAAACAATAGAATTGATTTTGGACGTGCGCATGGACGGGATCGTTTGCTTTCGGCATTTGAATTCTATTGTTTAAGAGCCTTGCACACACGATGGCGAAATTACTAGAAATAGTCTTAGTTACCACGAACATCGCACAGACATCAACAGTGAGTTTGTTCCCTTAGACCAGTATTATGGTCTCTTGGTGGTCTTAATAAATTGCCACATGACACAGGTAACCCAAACTAATATTCATAGCGCGCGTCAGCGTGTAAAACACCCTCTCTGAGCCAGGAATACCTGTGGTTCGCTTGCTCGTGATCATTTACTCATTCGTTTGTTCGTTGATTCATCCTTTCATTCATTCATTCTTCGTTCGTTCGTTCGCTCATAGAAAAAGGTGGGGCTCGATAAGAAGAAGACAAAATGTACCTTTAATTTACTCAAAGGAGTTTAAATTGACAGGGGCACTATATTGGCAGGAATATGAGGACTGAGTAAGGTTGGAAACAAAGAAGACTATTAAAATCTCTCACCATACACGTTTACCACATACAAACCAGTCAAGTAAAAATCGGTCACATATTCAATGCATGCATATTCAAGAAATAAATAGAACAAAATTTGAATAAATAAATAATGATTCAATTTCATATTTTTATTAAAACACATTACAAAAAATAGAAATACTCAAAAATTACAAAAAAGCTAAAATCTAAGTATTTAAAAACGGTAAAAGAAGAAAGAGATGAAAAAGGAAGGAAAAGAAAGGAAAAAAAGAAAAATATTCTGACCTACACGGGGCTCGAATCTGTAACCCTTAAATCGGACCCTCCGGAAATGAAGTGAAGAATAACTAGATAATCGAAAAATCAGGAAAAACTAAAAAAGAAATTTGGGACGATTCTCCCGAGACATTCAAAGAAGCTGAGACATCGAATCGACTTACGTTAAGGATGAAGATTTCGGCCCCATCCACGCTATCCCGGCGCTACATAAAACAGTTGTCTTAGCCCGAAGGCCAGGGAGGGAGACGATATCCGGACCCTAATCCATACCTTTAGATATCACCTTAGACCGCTGCGCTATCTAGACACTTAATGATTTTAATGTCTAATCGGGGTAGTCTATTCGGCGAAGTTTGATTGTGATGCTAATAGACTGTTCCAAACCCTTGGGGGAAATAGGAGAACCAATCAAAGTCCGTACGTAAAATTAATTTCATAAACAAACAGAGGAAAGAGTAAATAAAAGAATAAATTTCCGTGAACATTTTTCAGTGCATATAAAGGCTTCTTTGGAACGCCAAGAAGTTACGCCAATGATTGTTTACTTGATTTAAGTTTTTTTTTCTTCAGTGCTGGAGACCGGATGATCAAATGATTTCCTATTTCAAGATAACAGTCTTGAGGCAAGTTTGAAGGCTTAAAACGTCAGTAAAGTTCATTACTTTAAATAGTTTTAAACCTGGATAATTCATGCATGCTTGTTAGTTTGTTGATTCTACGTAAGAAGCCATATTAATTCATCTGAGACTAAAATGTACTTTTTTTGACTAATTAAAGCCCTCACAAGCTTGGTCCGCACTGTCAAGACCTCGATCGATCTAATATAACTAATAACTGCGCTTTCGGTTAGTAATAAGAAGTATAATCATAGAACTCGAAATCTTTATTAGATAGATTCATTACTGGGCTCCCTAATTCGTAAATCGCGCAAGTGTGCAAAATTACCCAGATGGCCTTTGCAAGCAAGCATTGTTACTCGGGCTTCCTCGTAGCGCTTCCTTGTAGCTCGAGCGAACGCTATTATAGCGTTTTCTTTTAAGGCGGCTCACTATAGTTTTAAAGAAATCCATATCAACAGGCAAACAATTATTATAGTTAAAAAAAGATAAATACTTTGACACCAGTTCAGACAACCATATGAAAGATCATGAATCACGGACCCGTTTGATATGAAAATCATTGCTCAAAAGGTTGCATACTATAGCAACGTCATATCAGCTTGAACGAAGGTCATTTTTCAGTAAATTTCCCTCGGATCGAGACTAAAAACGTCTTCGTAGGAGGCTAGTTTTTTCATGTTTCGTCAATTACTGAAGCTCTCTATTAGAATAACGTTGACAAATTATGAAAGGATTTTACCGTTTAGTTTTGGAGAATTTTGGCCAAAAAGATCGATCGCGCGGCACGATGTCCGCAAAAAAAATCTTCAAGTTCCAGTGTTGCGCATGCTCATGATCTTGAGTAACAACGACCAGTAACAGCGATCGCGCCATCGGGCTATGAAGGCTTTTTTTTTTTTTTTTTTTTTTTTGACGCGCGCGCGTGGACGAGACCGTTTGAGAGCCTTGCGCGTACGATGAGGAAGTTACGAATATGGCACAGACATCCATGAAATAGTGAGTTTCGCTCTCTTAGTATCATGGTCTCTTGGTCTGTGATGATTCTATAAAATTATAAGAAGAAGAAAGAAAGAAAGAAAGAAAGAAAGAAAGAAAGAAAGAAAGAAAGAAAGAAAGAAAGAAAGAAAGAAAGAAAGAAAGAAAGAAAGAAAGAAAGAAAGAAAGAAAGAAAGAAAGAAAGACGCAACTTGACTAATCATCCAGCGGTATTTCTCGTTGCCAGTCTCCCCGCAGCCTCTTTACCCCTGCTCTTGCTCTTTACCAGTCTATCTCGAAATTCTTCTTTCTTTCACGTCAAGGAGCAAGATTCAAGATGTCTGCAGTTGGTTTGTTAACTACATTTCTAGCTTCGCTCTTTCTCATTTCCCTTTGCGAGGGACAAGTGATTGATTTAGATCCTTCAAACTTCGACGGGGTGAGTTTCATGATGCTTGGGGTAGTTTTATATTGTTTCTGGTTGTTTTGAATGTATTTTATGTACCACGCGTTGAGTTGGATGCAAGTCATAATATTACCAGAAATAGAACTTTTGATCATGATGGATGCCCTAAAATGTGCTGAAGGAATTCTTTTTAAAAACTACTATTTCCTCAATCAATTTTACCATCCCAAAAAGTCAATTTTCAATTTATTTGTACATTAAACAATAGGAGTTTTTTTCATTGAAATCTTTAATTAACCCCACTTTCCATGTTCTGCCACGTTAGTGGCTCTTATGATTTATGCATAGATTTCATTTATTAAATTATCTTTTGCAGGTTGTCAATGGGGACTCATTTGTGCTTGCAGAATTTTATGCTCCCTGTAAGTTTGTTACATAAATTTAATATTTAAGTCACATTTCTAGTATTGCCAGGCTTTCAAGTGATATATTGTTCATCAATTCAAGATTTCTCATTAATGCCCTAGCTTGTTTGTTTATCCAATATATGCCTCCCACTTCTTTACCTTTTACCTCACATTTTGGCCTTTTTTATTTATATTTATTAGGGTGTGGTCACTGTAAGCAACTTGCTCCTACTTATGAACAACTTGGCGACGCTTACAAACACACCCAGGATGTCAAAATAGTTAAAATTGATGCTGATGCACATAAAGAATTAGCAACTAAATATGACGTCTCTGGATACCCAACTATCAAGTACTTTGTAAAGGGAAGCACAAGTGCTGAAGAGTAAGTTGCATTGATACATTTGGTGTTTGAATTGTTCAGTTTAACATCATTCTAAGTATTTTTTCTTTAAAATTCTTTAAAATTCTTTAAAATTCTTTAAAATTGATATGAAGTGTTCTTCTCAAATTGAAGACCTCTTTAATTAATCACTGTCTCCCCTCTCTAGCAAAATTTTAAGTATTGGTCTCCCTCAGATAACCATCTCCCTTCCCCCTCTTCTCGAGACACTGAGACAACAAGGATTAACCATTCAGGAACATAAAACACGCGCACATGTCTCTGTTCTGTGATATAAACACGATGGGAGATGTAGAGCAAGAGAAAATCAAGATTAGGAACACGAGGCGTAGCCAAGTGTTATCTCTTGCTTTTGGAGTGCTCTACATCTTCCATCGTGTTTATATCACAGTACAGAGACATGCGCACGCATTTTATATTTAATCCTCTGATATAAACATGGAAGCCAGCCAATCAGCGCGCGCGTTATATCTCAAATATTTTATAATCCTTAAATATTCTATATTAAGCCTGAAAAATGTTATGATGACTTCAGTGCAACCCAATAATACTTATGCCAAGTCAATCTTGGCCTTCTTTGCTTGTTTGCTCAGTGTGATGGGTGTGAGGTGCTGGACTATGGCAGGGTTACAATGGTGACCACCTCAAGGGGCCTGGATAGGTGGTGCCAATCTCTCTGTTTCTGCACCCAAACCCAAGCTCATCTAATGGTGATGAGTTTAACTGGATAATACCTGGATTAATCTGTAAATTTGTTTCTAAATTATTTGTCATTTGTCTTCCAGATATTCAGGTGGACGAGACCTCAGTGACTTCACAAGCTTTATTGAAGGCAAGACAGGAGTCAGGGCTAAAGTTCCAGTGATCAAGGAAGATGTCATTGCCCTTGATCCATCCAACTTTGACAAAATTGTACAAGACGAGAATAAGGATGTACTTGTTGAGTTTTATGCTCCTTGTAAGTATGTTACTCTGTGCAAGTAGTGGACAGAACAAAGCCTGAAAAAGGTTGAAATGAGATTTTGATCTGTTTGATTTCTTGTCCAATAGGGTGCGGTCATTGCAAGTCTCTTGCCCCTGTTTATGAAAAAGTTGCAAAGGCTTTCAAGAATGAACCAAATGTAAGAATGCTGCTAGACAGAATTATTAATAATTACAGCACATATTTAGATCCATACTCACATATTTAGATACCCTTGGTAATATTTATAAATTTAGACTTTGGAATCTCCTTGCAAGAAACACCAATAGCACTGCAACTGACAAAAACATTCTGACGGTAGTATTGCAATTTTTGATATTATATGTGACCACAGACGTTGAAACGTCCCACTGGAAATTAAAGGGTACAAAATGAAAATGTCCTTTTAAGTGTCATATTTGGTTCAAAATTGTTCAATTGTTGTTTTTGTTTTTGTTTGTTTGTTTGTTTGTTTGTTTGCTTTTTTTGGAGGGGGGAGTATTTTGAGTGAATTTCTTAGCAAAGAAAACTTGTTTTAGGCTGTTCTTATTTTGTTTGCATCTTAGCACCCAAAGTTTTCACTTGTTTGTATACAGATCAGTTTGCATCTTATTTAGGCCATTTCTTAGATACATGTAAATTGCATCTTAGTTTTGCTTGTATGACCCCAATGTGCAAGGTACAAACTTCTGAGTAACAACTCTCTCACACACACAAAGACTGATAAGATCAGTACAGGTTTTCATAGTTCAAATTAATTTTTTTTCAGTGTGTCATTGCTAAAGTTGATGCTGATGGACACAGAGATCTTGGAGAAAGGTAAGGCTTTCGTTACCTTGAGGACTTCATGTACTATAATACTGAAGAAAGTAGACAAAAAGTATGATCTAGATTGAGATCACTGGTTGGAGTTTTGGACTATCTTTTCATTGACACTATTGGTTAAATAAGGAATAAATGGAAATCTGTAACACCATTTTAGAGAGTACTTATATTACTAATGTTTCCAGCCTTGGCCCTTCATTATTTACTCTGATGTGTTTTATTCCAACACAAGGCCAAAGTAAGCTAGAAACATCAATAAGTAAGTACCCCCGTGTGGGGGGGGGGGACTCCAATCATAAATGGACGGGGATGCTCGTCGTACCTTTTAGGGGTCAAAATCTGCCATCTGGTACCTTTTCAGGGTGTCTCAGACTTAAGTGGACTACCAGAGACATAGCTGGTACCTTTTAGGGACTCTTTTGGGGTTAATAAACTACCTATATAATAATAAGCATGAATGGGACGATTTCGATGATCTGAATTGAATCTTCAAAGCACATCGATTACAAAGCACGTTTCATTACTTTAATTCTTTATTATTGTTTTTGAATTGGTACCTTTTAGGGGTAGAAATCAATTGTTACCACTCCCACTCAGGTACCTTTTAGGGGTCATTTTCAAAATTTCTGATGAGCATACCCGTCCTCTTATATATAGGAGTCCCCCCCCCCCCCCGGGGTAAGTACCATGATAGTACTCTCTATTTATATGGTGTAGATTACTACACCATTCATTCATCATTGCATCTTAGTTTATATCCTGTGCAGCCCAAGCTACATGTAGTTTAGTAGCTAGTTTCCATTACCTTTGGGGCCACTTCTATAAAACTAATTTACTTTAAGTGTAAAACTCTTGTACATTAAGTCTTGTAATTTACAATATTGTAGATATTGTTCTTAGCAGCTAAAACAATGGTCAAAACTCTTACATGCAAAACTTTTTTGACATGCAATAATGAGCCCTGGTTAATTGAAATTTTACTGGGGTAAAGTAAGAGCATGCACCAAAAATTACAGAAATTTCCAACCAGTTTTATGGTATTAAGGTCAAGATTGTTGAAAGCACAAAAATGTAATGATTGTTAATTGTAGATATGGCGTTAGTGGTTTCCCTACCATCAAGTTCTTTCCCAAAAGCAGCAAAGTTGGAGAAGACTACTCTGGTGGAAGAAGTGAAGACGATTTGATCAACTTTATGAATGAAAAATGTGGAACACAGAGAACCTCAGGGGGTGGACTTACAAAAGAGGTAATAATAAGTTTTTATTACTGAATTCTGCTTGGATTGACTTATTGCACACTACAGTAGCTGTTGGGTATTTGGTCAAGGTTAAATACACTTTGAAGCTTGACAAAGTTGCCTTGCTGGTGTTGGACAGACAGAAACTTGACAAAGTTGTCTTGTGTTTGGACAGACAGACAGATAGACAGACAGACAGACAGACAGACAGACAGACAGACAGACAGACAGACAGATGGAGTAAATGGTTGAATGATTGAAAAGAGGGATAAATGAATGCATGTCTGAATGTCTGTTCAGACAAAGCAGGGCAACAGCCCACAAAAAATTTTCAGAAGCCATTTGGGCTACTAAAAATAAAAATATTTGAGTTGAACCATTTTAATGGTTAGGTCTACTAGAACAAACATTTGGTTGTCCAAGCTTGTGTGTAGGATATAAGTGACTACTTGGTACCAATTAGGCAGCTGCTGCAGCCTTTCAGAGTGACAGATTAATGGCCATTCAATAATGGAATAAATGGTTAAAAAATATATGAATGAAAGGAGGAATGAACAAATGAATAACAAGTAAAAGGGTTTGCAACTATTTATATCAATTTGGGTAAAATGCATGAAAATATCAGTCCTTTGGATTCCACTTATTGCATTAATGTTGTTTCCTAGGCTGGAAGGATTGAAAAATTTGATGAGCTTGTCAAGAACTTTATGTCTAACAAGGTCAGTTCTCAATTCTACATCACCCTTCCAACTCCCACTTGACCCACCCTAAATACAGCACCAAAAGTGAAATGTCTTTGAATATTAAGGTGATGGGGGGAACTACTGAGAGATTAGGTTGGCATTACAGTAAACTCCCTCTAAGGCAGACATGTGCACTGTCAGGGTTTGCCTTAGAGAGGTGTCCACCTTAGAGAGGTGTCCGCCTTAGAGAGGTGTCTGCCTTAGAGAGTCTCATTACAGATAAATGGGGCAATTTATAAAGTTGGGACCAAGCAAAGGTATGCACCTTAGAGAGGTGTCCGTCTTACAGGGGTGTCAGTGCATTGAGGGAGTTCACTGTATTTATAAGGAAACCCCACTAAACCTTACAAGTATTATTGGCTCCAAGGGACCACTGAATAAAGCACATTTTCCACTCATCGCAGAAAGCACTCACTGCGATCATTTTTACTTGCAGCAAAATTTTGAACAATAGATTTTATTCCGAATGAGTACTTGCTGGCTCGCTGCAAGTAATTTCTGCGATGAGTGGAGAATGGCCTTAAAGCTTGTTTGTTGAATTGACATTTGGGTTATTTCATTCCAGGACAAGCGTGACTCCATTTTTGAAGAAGCAAAGGGAGTTGTTGACGAGCAGGAAGATCAGAAGTAAGCACTGGTCTCACATAACCAACAATTACCTAGTGATGATGTTCAATAGGACTGAAAACACGAATAATTGTGCATGTAAAAATATGAAGAAATGTCAATTTCTAGATAAGATTCATGAGTTGTTGAAAAATTTCTAACCAAAAAGGGTGATATGGTTTAATTGCAGTCTACATTTAAACTTACCAGTGAGACTGATTACGTAGTTGTGGTTTTCAATTCTTTGTACATTATAGTCACACAGCAGTTTAAAGGAATCATAACAATTTTGATTATAGTATTATACATTTTTCTTTTCAGAATGGCCAAGTACTATGTGAAAGTGATGGAAAAAGTGATACAGAAAGGAGATGAGTTCGTCACAACTGAATCTAGCCGCATTTCTCGATTGTTAGGTAAGGATTGAGATACTTTTTTCCACTATTAAAATAGAAATAGTGTACGTAACCTATTTACAACAGCTACCTTGGGGACAGAATGTGGAGATCAAGCTGAGGTGGTCATAAGGTTTCATTTAGAGTAAATATATGGATTGGATCAAGGGGGGGGGGGAGAAAATGCTGAGGTAATTAACCTTTGCTTTAATAGTGGGGGTTATTACTGTAACTTGAGCCCTCTTCTTTGGCTCAATGCTTTTGGGACAGAGTAACTTTCACTGGTATAAATAATTGTTTAAGTTGGTAAAAAAGGCAAGGCAAGGTAAAATTTGGATGGATTGTAGTAATCTCCACTCTACCGACAGTTGGGTGCATGTCATTATCAACAGATTTTCTGCCAACAAACCACCAATAGATCACCAACATGTGGTCAGCAAACAGCCAACAACCACTGACAAACCACAAAAAATGGCTGACCAATTACTAACAAATGGCCTACAAATGACAAACAGCCATGACAAATGGCTGACTGTTCGCCAACAAGATTCGGTACATTATTTTTTATTGATTATTGATTTTTTTTGGAAATTTTCACAGAGGGTCAAATAAGTTCTAATAAAAGAGATGAATTCATCAAAAGAAGCAATGTGCTCAGTCAATTTGCTGCTGCTGGTGGTAATGTAAAAGAGGAACTGTAGACATCACTTTTAAGCTGTCTAGTCTTCAACTTTTTTAGCATATCTAGTGCTCTATTTCATGTAAAAGTAAAGGTTGGAGTAAATAATCAGTAAGAAATTCAGTGGATTATACTGTAAGTCATGGGATAAAAAGTCAGTTGCTGTTGTAATGTAGTTATGTCAGCAACCACATTTTATCCTATCTTAACTAATCTTATTTTGCCCTTATCTTAATGGAAGAGTTCCCTGCAAAAATAAGTTAAGTGATCACTGATCAAACACTAAATTCTCCTTTGAAAATGTAAGATTTTTGGAGAGAATATATACTTTGATCAGAGAGTACTTGCATTGTTTTTGCACTGTCTCAAATTTTATAAAATCTCTCACAAATGACCACCCCAGGAATTTGAAAAAGTGGTCACAACTAGAAGTGGTTGCTTAGAAGAATGCTCTCTCATAAGTAACCATACATTAGAACAATAGAGACTTGTCATTTAGCAGAGTGTTTAGTATGAGCTTAGGAAACTAAAAGGTTGGAATTATTACCTACCACAGAAGAAGCCTGCAAATACATAGATAGACATTCTAAAGAAAGAGATTGGAATAAACTTTAAAATTAATTATTCATTCATGTGATCAGAATGCGCATTACAACAAATTACTACGTCTAGGCTAATGGCCACTTATGAGAGCTTGAAAACAAAGCAAGAGACCATTTGGTAATTCCCAATTATAGTGGTTTTGCAGCTTACGAGTGGTCCCCTATGAGAGCTTTTGATTGCAGAGTTTGAGTGACAATTCAAATGGGGTTTTACAATGGGGGTCATAACTAGAGCTGGGTCACTTATGAGAGTGGTCGCAAGGAGAGCTTTGACTGTAACTCAAGCTTAAAAACTTCTAATCTTATGTCCATGTAACTACCTAGGATGTTTTGACACTGATCGGTAGCTTTTGTCACATCTGGAAAAAAATCTCAATTTATTTAGTCCATTTGCTCAGCAGTGATATGAATTTTGATCTGAACCTCCAATGGGTCTTTCTGATATTTGCTAACTGATCATGAAGATCATTCTAACAGATGGTCATTCACAACAACACAAGCAATTGGTTTCATTAAAAAGTATCCAGTGGCAAGCAACTTCATATTAGCTAATCACAAGCTGCCTTTTTGAAATCAGAAAAGATTTTTGTCCAGATGGGCACAGGCTACTTCTGGGGTTCTTGGATCAAAATCAAGTATTCATAAACAAATTTTGCATTGTGATGCAACATATCACTCACAAGTTTGTAGTTTTATTAGTTTGAAATCAGTGTGAATACTTGCTATTTTCAAATCCCAGGTAGAGTGATCGCACTTAATCCGTGAAAAAGTACAAAATCTACTTTGTACTAAAAAGTATAAAATCCTTTGTTTTCCATTGTTTAATAATGCTATTTTGCATTATTTAGCTAGTACAATTTCACGGATTAAGTGCAATCACTCTATATCCAAGTATTAACTTCTATGCTAATTTTTATTTTAAATGTGTGCACACAGAGATAGAGTACTATCCATGTCTCTGGGCATCACACAGTCATGGATTTAGGCAAGTCATGGATTTAAATAGTTACATGCATTGTCAGCCACCACTAACAGTTTGACAACTGCTTATTGTTCACTTCAGCCAGTACCTATAATCTTAATTGAATTGAAACTTCGCGTAAAGCACACTTTAAACTGCACTAAAGAATACACACACAAACAAAGTGCACACTTAAAAAGAATGTACTGTTTATTATTGAAATTCTTGCTCTTCAAATTAGCCTTTTTGGTTTTTAGTACAAAATGCATTTCCCTAAAATATAAGGTATATTTGGATCAAGTTACTTGAAAGTGTAAATGCAAAGCAATGTGATTTACTTTTAATTAACAGCCTAAAGGATAAGTCTGACTTTGATCGGAATTTTGTCAGAATTTGCTTACATTGTGTGAACAAACACCTGTTCATGCACTTGTGATATGCAGTGGATAGTGATATTAGAGGGAGCATACCAAACAGTCGCCTGACAGTCACCCAACAGGTGATTTGGTACGGTCCTACATAATTAGCAATATTTAAAATAGAAAAAAAAAGTGTGATAGCTATTTGTTACTGCATTTTTTCATTCTCAAAGAACTAAACACCAACTATTATCAATAGAAAAGTCCACTTGTCTACTGTATGTTCCACAACTTTTATTCAATCTCTTGAATCTTCACTGGAAATAAGATGCCATTTCTCTTTGAACACTTTTAAAATAAAATACTATACTATGTCATTCAAATGTTTTATTGTGTTCTGTTAGTTTATATTATAATTTTACTGTAATACAGTGAAACTCCATCTTACAGACACTTTGTCAGCGGGTGAAAATTCACTCAGACCAACTTTGCATTGCAGCCAAGGACAATAAATATACTGATACAATGGTGTATTTGTACGTAGGAAACATTAGGGAGATTAAGCAGGAGACGTTTTTGTCAACGCGAACCTCCCACGCGCGTTTTCGTTCATCCACTCGCCGTTACAGATGAGGTTGCTGTTCTTGGTAGAAAATGAAAAAGCCTTCTGACTGACCTTCTGCTTAACGAAAACGGACACATCATTTATGATGGCGAACGGATGAAGAAGAACGTACATTGTGGTGGCGTCTGTGTTGACAAAAACGTCTCCTGCTTAAGCTTCCTATTGTCTGGATTAAACAAGTTCAACTACGTTTTCTTTTTTTTTTTGCCAAGCTTTTGGAAAAAATTGTCCATCTTCAGGGTAATAATGGAATGTTACTTGTGCCAGCTATTTGTACATGTAACAAAATAACAGAGTTAATGGTAAATGCTAGAGCGGTCACTAGTTGCTCGTTCACTTAGACTGCTCGACCATTTACCGTTACTCTGTTGTTTTGTAAGATGTACAAACAGCTCACGCAAGTAACATCATTCCATCATTGCCCTGAACATGGACAATTTTGTCCGAAAGCTTGAGTGGAAAAAAGAAAAAAGAAAAAAGAAAATGTAGTTGAACTTGTTTAGATAATATACTATTTTGGTCAATCAAAAGGGGTTGTATTAATGGAGTATCACTGCACATAAAGTACAAACGGAAGCCAGTGAGTAAACACATTTGGGATGCATCAGTGTATAAGATGCAATAAGGAATGAATGGAAATCTGTGACACTGTATAAGGCTTGAAATTTCAGTGATATATGTACTCTTTTTGCAAAGTGTCACCGATTTTTGTTGCATATAAAGTTTAACTTGTGAAATAAAGAAATACATTTTCTACCATTTCTTTATTCTGCCTATCCCTTCAACCCTTCATTTGAAACTTTGAGATGTAATTTTGATATTTTATTTTGGTTTCTTGAATTTGCCGCCAATTTTTGCTTTTTTGGCTGATTTAAAAACGTGATTCTTGATTCCTGATTCCGGTCCGCTTTCACCCCCGATTGAGAAAGTCACAACGGGATCAGTTATCTAATAAATTAAAAGTTCTCTGCAGCGTTCATTGACAAGATTTTGAATGCTGACTATGCCTGACATTGTTTCGATGACTTTTTATATATAAATTATTCCAAAGTAGAATCCCCTCACGTTGCCTGTAAGTTCATTTACAATTATTAACATGATTGTTCAAAAAACTGATGAAATAAAATATGGGGAGCATTTGTTCTTCGCTCAACGTCAACAAAATCCCGAGAAGAAAACACGTACCAAAACATAACGCATTATTCTCTTAAATTGTACTTTTCATTAATACAGAACGAAATGGCAAATCCCACGGCCTCGATCACCTGCCATTACAGATCTTTCATATCTCAGGTGCAATCACAACTTTATTGGCTTTTTAAACCCATTAAGGACGTTGGCGACCAAGTAAAGGAGGCTTCCTACAATTTCTCTAGTGCTCGACCGATCAACTTGAAATGGCTTGTAGCTCTTACATGAAAGCACCCACAGTTATGACCTTTCGTTCACTTACTACATAAAGACTGAAGTTTTTAAGTGTTTCATTTACATCAGGGTTACCATAGCGACGAAACGATGACGTTACCGTTTTAGATTCCAAGCAATTTTACGCGTTTTTTTACATAAACTTTTAAAACGACAAAGAAGGCGTTAATATTTAGGACTTTGGCTAGTAGCATATGAATTTTGGAGAAATTCGTATAAACGGATTTTGAAATATTCGAGGCGCAATTTTTCAACCCCAAAAATAACAATTTATTGTCAGGTTTCGACTCAATAATTTTAAAATCACAGCAGTGTGCCAACTCTTGGACTGTCCAAATGTTGTTCATATATCAGACTACTTCTCAACGAAGTTGCACGTTAGAAAGTGCTTTGGATCTCCGTCAGCGTACCGGCCACGGAGACATGAAATTGGGTTGAATTTTATCGACATTTTTGCAAAAACGTTTAGTGCTCCAAAAGAAAAATCGCTCGGTCAACTGTTTTCTCCCTTTGGTGAGAAGTAGTCTGATATATGAGCAACGTATTGACAGCCGAATAAACATGAACATGAACATGAATGGTTTGAATCTAGCGCCAAAACAATAGAGAAAGTCCTGGATGTGTCCCTGAATTCTGTTCGATGAAACCGCTCATCCCGTCCAAAACACCTCAAGTTGTGCCTTGGTGAAGTTCCTATAGGTCATCGATAGTGGAGGAGTACATGTTGACCCTGAGAAAACGTCTGCTATCTCCAAGTTCCCAAGACCTTCTAATATTACAGAGCTGCAGCGATTCATGGGTATGGTTAACCACGTGGGTAAGTTCATTCCCGATCTTGCCAGCATTAACGAGCCTCTACGACAGCTGCTACACAAGGACAACTCCTGGATATGGGGAGGAGAGCAAGAAAGAGCTTTCCAAAGCATCAAAGAAATTCTTCAGTCTCCAATCGTACTTGCCCATTACGAGCCACATCGACCAACTATTAGCCACTTTAGAAACGAGTGGAGGACTGGGAACGAGTTTTTAGAATTAATCTAATTAAGAAATGAACCCCATCACAAGAAAGAGCATATCGTAAATATTAAGTTTGATGATTTTGACAAAGTTTGGATAAGTATTAAATGATCTGCAGACATTCAAAAACTGTAAAAATTACAAAGAAACGTATGTTTACTAGGGACACCTGTCCCTAGCTAGTAAACATACATTTCTTTGCAATTTTTGCAATTTTTAAATACCTGCAAATCATTGGATAATAATCCAAACCCTATCAAAATCATGAAACTCAATATTTACGATATGCTCTTTCTTGTGATGGGGTTTATTTCTTAATTAGATTAATTCTAAAAACTCGTTCCCAGTCCTCCACTCGTTTCTAAAGTGGCTAATTGTTGCCTCAGATGCCTCTAAGCATTGGTGCTATACTACTCCCTTTCTCTCTTACATCTCTATCCCCTTCGTCCTTTCCACTTACTATCATTCTCGAATTCTTCCCAAGCAACTAGAAACAATTATAAATACGTCGTACAAGCATAGAAAACGGCAAAATATCCTAACTCAAACTTTAATTACCCACACGAAACGCCCACAGATCAAACTGAATCGAACGGGCTTCAAATCGTCGTTTAGTAGGGAATAGCAGCGAGTCACAACTGCCCTTCTCCGCAACTAAGGTCTTGCACTTCGACATGGCATTGATGATAGGCCACCATGCCGGTAAGGGAGACAGGTTGGGCACAACCACTGTTGCAACTGCACGTTGAGACCACAAGAAACGAAGCAAGGGTCCAATCACATTGAAAGGAGGGAACACACAAGCATCCATCGTAGTTCCATCGTAAACTGATAGATCTTGATTGAACACATTCAGACCAGCACAATTTGGAGTGAAACATGGGGAGATATGACGTAGAGGATTTCCTTTTCGGTCATGCTACACATTAGAATCAAGCGCCATTAGATCAAGATTATGACCTAAACGGCCACCAAAAGTCGCTTCTACAACATCCCAACATTGACGCGACAGCATCGCATCTGATCCCAACAACTGGCGGGAAAACTATCAGCTCGGTTGGACTCTGACGGTACATAAGTCATTGACAATAAAACATTTCTGCGGGTAACAGCTCCCACTATTATGAAATGGCGGACACTTCATGTGGTCCCAAACTTATATTTTTATAGTATTTTGACCTATATTGTGTGATTATGTATCAAAATAAATGTTAACTACAAATTCAAAGAACATGGAAATTCTCAAGACAGTATGGCAATAATTATACGTTACATGTGAAACTTTAAAACCAGAAATTGGGACTTTTTCATCACACGTTACTATTGTGGTGGACACCAAATGATGGTCTCAAGGGTGTCCGCCATAACGAGAATTGACTGTCATATTATCTACAGTCTTGTGGGAAATTTCTCAGCTGTCTATTCAATAACCTGACTCATTTTCAACAAATCAATCTCTGAATGCAGATTGTACACAATCATGCATCATTATCATTAGGGATCTTCCACTCCACCCTTTAATATCGTCAGTCCACCTTCCTCTTGGTCGTCCACGTGGCCTTCTGCCTTCTACCTTTCCTTGGAGAATGATCTAGGCCAACAAAATCAAAAGACAAACAGAAAGAAAACTTGGCATTTTTTCTTGGGAATCCCGATTTGTTTCGGTCGAGTGATTTGATTGACGTCCGTCTGAATGCAAGTCTCCAAACGACTCCTCTATCACAGGGCGCACTTCAACGATAACGGTACCTAGTAATTTGCCTTTGGCACCATGTAGGTTCATGAATATTCAAGGTTGAATACTTCTTTATTTCACGCGAAGGAGAAGGATTCAAAATGTCTGCAGTCGGTTTGTTAACTACATTTCTTGCTTCACTCTTTTTCATTTCCCTTTGCGAGGCGGGACAAGTGATTGATTCAGATCCATCAAACTTCGACGAGGTGAGTTTCATGATGCTTGGGGTAGTTTTATATTGTTTCTGGTTGTTTTGAATGTATTTTATATACCACGCGTTGAGTTGGATGCAAGTCATAATATACCAGAAATAGAACTTTTGATCATGATCTATGGATGCCCTAAAATGTGCTGAAGGAATTCTTTTTAGAAACTACGATTTCCACAATCTATTTTTACCATCCCAAAAAGTCAATTTTCAATTTATTTGTACATTAAACAATAAGAACTTTTTTGATTGAAATCTTTAATTACTCGTGCCCAGGCCGCAAGGCGGCACGAGTCTAGGTTTACCTTTTCTATCTATCGTCTAGGTCGCAAATGTGCAAACCGAGCAGAGACTGGGGAAGAGGCCTAGCACGTTTTGGAAATCATGCGACAACGTGACTTGCCTCGACTCCGAAGGTACTTATTGCTGGGTTTTGAACTTCTGTCGTCTTTGATTTACGATTATGGTGAATTTCTTGACTTTTCGTTTCAAAGATACAAGCGTTGAAATATGCTGACATTTTAGTAAGAAATGTATTGGCCGCCATGTTGGCGTACCACGACTCGGTACACCATGAAATAACAAGAGTCAAAATCATGCCCTAACTGCATCTAATTCACATATTCTGATAACTATGTTTACAAAATACAATTTACTTCAATGGACCAAGCCAAATACATATTATTTTCTGTCGATTTGCTTGTTTTAAGTGTCTATCTGTGAGTGTGACAGTATTGCGTGACAGAAGAAACTAACAATCAGCCCAAATTTTCAGGAGCAAGTTCTTTCTTTGATGTATACAAAAAATACTAAGGAGCCAGGTTTTAGCAATATATAGTTTACATTCTAGCCTTTTGATGACGTCATGTGCCCACAAAGAATACGAATGAATACCACGCCAGGCTCAATTCTACCTGGGCACGAGTAAACGCACCATTGTGCGTCTAGTTAATCTATAACCGCACTTTAATTTCTGCCACGTTAACGTTGGCGGCTCTCATGATTTTATATTAGATATGCATAGTTTCATTTATTATTCGTGCCCAGGCCGTAGGCCAGCGCAGCGCAGACAAGCGCAGCCCAGACGGCATAGCCTGGGGACTAGGCTGGAGGCAGCGCACGTTCCAGAAAGTTCATTGGAAAACATGCAGGATTTTACACGAGCCACGATAAATACAGTCATTGCGTTATATAGCAGCTTCACGTGAGTCTAAACCAAGGTAAAATTTCAGCCTAAAAATCAGCTTGAATTGCCGGCGAAGCTGACTAATATTCCGCTTCAGTACCGAACTCAAAACGGGACGTGACTAAACTGGCTGTAAGACGCTATTTATTTTTCCAGGTATTTTCTGATGCGCTCTCGTACGTATATTTGTATGTCGGTTATTTAGCTTCTTTCCGTAGTACTGGAAGAGTATAGAGCTTGTCACTGTTTATGCACTTATCATTTGCTTCCCCGTGGGTTGACCTCCGGGACGCCCCCGGGGAATTGTTTTTCGTGACAAACAAAAACCATTCAAAGCCCCTCTGGGTAAAGGGCATAAAATTATTGACAAATAGACCCTCCCTAGGGGGAAGTATGAACACTCACAACATCACAACATGTACCTGGGGGGGGGGTACTCCCTATATTCGCTATATGGGTACGTGCCCCAAACAGGGTAGGGTTTTCGGCGATTTTACTCTGGAACAGGGTAATTACTCTCTCGAACAGGGTATCTATTTAATAAAGTTCGTCTAAAAGGCCGGGTTAAAAGGGGTTAACGACACGTCAACTTGGCTGGAAGCAAACTAGAAATTCTAGCATAAAGCACTCGATGTACAAATACTTTGTGTAATTAAAAAGAGTCAAAGAAGTTTATTTATCATTTTTGAACAGATCTGAAACGATATATTTTTAAGGCATTTACTCTGGAACAGGGTATCAATTTTTTGGAAATTCTCTATATATGAATAAAAGACATTAAGCGTGACCAAACGCACCAGGTCAAATAGAACCTAGTTCCAATATATTATTTACTTTTCATGGGCAAAAATAATATCAAACAAATGTATCCAATTTTTTTGCATGCTTTTTGCTCATTTTTACATATCGACCATGGTACCAGGTAAAGCACTTTTCACCTTGCCTTTGGCACTGGATCATCTTCAATAGAAGCAGGGTTTGTGGATGTTGAATCCCTTGGGCATGTTCAAGGGCTATATGTATACTTACGCCAAGTCTATCTTGGCCTTCTTTGCTTGTTTGCTCAGTGTGATGGGTGTGAGGTGCTGGACTATGGCAGGGTTGCCATGGTGACCTCAAGGGGCCTGGATGGGTGGAGCCAATCCCTCTGTTTCTGCATCCAAACCCAAGCTCAATCTTATGGCAAATGAGTTTAACTGGATGATACCTGGAGTAATCTGTAAATTTTGTGGCTGAATGTAATTTATGCAAAGTTAAAGTCAAGGCCGTTGGTCCAGCGTTCTGCTGCTGTGGGGTGCCTTCACCCTTGTTACAGGGCTGGCCCATGTGCTTGCTGCTGCTGTGGATCGTGCGATCCTTGTTGCTTGAGTGCTGCTGTTTTTGTCCCTCCCTGGATCCTCTCCCTGGTGGTAAGTAGTGCAGGTAAGTATAAAATTCCACTGATTGCTGTGCTAGGCAGTGGACCATGGATGGTTACCATGGTTACCTCCTTACCACCGGGGACGGGCGTCCCTTGTGGTGGCATTAGAGCACCTAATTAAGCCCAACTCATCACTGCCGATGAGTTTAATTTCAAAATTATGTTTAATTTGTCATTTGTCTTCCAGATACATTCAAATGAACGAGACCTCAGTGACTTCACAAGCTTTATTGAAGGCAAGACAGGAGTGAGGGATGAAGTTAATGAGGAAGATGTCATTACCCTTGTTCCATCAAACTTTGACCAAATAGTAAAAGACGAGAACAAGAATGTACTTGTTGAGTTTTATGCTCCTTGTAAGTATGTTACTCTTCTGATGATGTCTGTGCAAGTAGAGCAACTTTTTGCTCAAAAACTCTCAATTAGAAGAAGAATTAGAAGATCTTTAAAGAGAACTTAGGTCTTGAGGGGATGAGTGGACCCATTCATTTGTAAATAAATTCTGCATCCATTCCCAATGAATCAAAGTGAGATTAATATTTGTAGTCCCAGAAAGGATCCAATACCCTAGCTGCCATGGAGAGGATGGCGGGTGTCAAAGGTGGCAACCTTTTACAGTGAAATGTCTTGAAAGTGGACAGAACAATTCTGAGAAAGATTGAAATGAGATTTTGATCTGTTTGATTTCTTGTCTAATAGGGTGCGGTCATTGTAAGGCTATTGTACCTGTTTATGAAAAGGTTGCAGAGGCTTTCAAGAATGAACCCAAAGTAAGAATGCTGCTAGACAGAATTATTAATAATTTAAATACAGCACACAAATATTTAGATCCATACCATCATTAGATTCCCTTGATAATTAATGTTTATATATTAAGACTTTGAATGTGGGTGGGTGGGTGTTTGGGTGGGTGGGTGTATGAGTGGGTATGTAGGTAGGTAGGTTCTATTTAAGCACAATAATTTTTAAAGCTAAAAGCTTGTGGGGTCGTGCAAAACAAAAAATATTTAATAATAATAATTATTATTAATAATGAGTTAATGAATTATAATACTTCTAGTATGACTTCTTGTATGACTCTTATGCACAGGGTACAGTACAAACTTGTGAGTAGCAACCCTCTCTCTCACACACACAAAGAGGGAGACTGATATAAGATCAGTCCAGTTTTTCCCGGGGGGGGGGGGGAGACTCCTATATATAAGAGGACAGGAATGCTCGTCGGAAATTTTAAAAACGACCCCTAAAAGGTACCAAAGTCATATCCAGGTGGGCGTGACAATACATGTTTTTACCCCTAAAAGGTACCAACTCGAAAACACTAAATTTGACATTTTGCATATTTTAGTCAATCGAGCGATCAATTGTGTCTATTTATATACGAGCAATTTGATGGTCGTGCAATCCAATCTTTGTTTCCAGTATTTAATCGTTGATGGAGGAAAAAATTACCCTAAAAGGTACCAGATCGCTGATTTTGACCCCTAAAAGGTACGACGAGCATCCCCGTCCATTTCCAACCGGAGTCCCTCCCCCCCCCCCCCGCGAGTTTTTCATAGTTCAAATTATTTTTTTCCAGTGTGTCATTGCTAAAGTTGATGCTGATGCACACAGAGATCTTGGATCCAGGTAACTGGGCTTTCATTACCTTGAGGATTTCATGTACTATTAATGATAATATTATAATTATATTATTAATAAATTATTTATTATAATGCTGAAGAAAATAGACTGTTGTTTCTAGCCTTGGCCCTTCATTTTTTACCGACTTGTTTTATACCAACAACGGGCCAAAGCTAGAAACAGTAGTATAAAGTACCATTGTAGCTAGCTAGCTAGCAAGCAAGCAAGCAAGCAAGCAAGCAAGCAAGCAAGCAAGCAAGCAAGCAAGCAAGCAAGCAAGCAAGCAAGCAAGCAAGCAAGCAAGCAAGCAAGCAAGCAAGCAAGCAAGCAAGCAAGCAAGCAAGCAAGCAAGCAAGCAAGCAAGCAAGCAAGCAAAATAAATAAATATAAATAAATAAATATAAATAAATAAATATAAATAAATGAAAATAAATAAATATATAAATAAATAAATATTAAATAAATAAATAATTAATTAATTAATTTGGGGTAGCTCATCACCCTTCCTCGCAGCAAAGTGCTGAATTATGAAGGGCGCAGCTCAACGTGATCGAGTTTACATACAAATTTACATACACACACACATAGCAGTCATCATACGACCCATATATGATCATGGAACACAGCTTAGATCGAAACTAGTTCGTTTTTACTGAGGGAGGAAAAACAGGAGTACCCAGAGAAAAAACCTTGAAGCAAGGGAGAGAAGGAACAAGAAACTCAAGCCACATGTGATGCCCTGTCCGGGAATCGAACTCAGGACCACAGAGGTGACAGACCAGCGCTCTCACCACTCAGCCACCCTTGCTTCCCTAATTGTACTCTATCTATATATGGTGTTATGGATTTCCATTCATACATTATTGCATATTTATATCCTGTGCAACCCAAACTAGCTTAGTTGCTAGTTTCTATTAGCTCTGGGGCCACTTCCCTAAAACTATTACTATCAATTAAATAATAATTGGACTTACAAAAAAACTTTACTGCACATGTATGTCTTGTAACTATTGTGGGGTGACAATTATATAATATAGCCAAATTTGTAAATTACCAAGTGTAAAAGTTTTATTGATGTGCCTGCAGCTCAGGTTAAATGGGGTATAAAGTAAAAGTATATACACTAAAAATTATAGAAAATTCCAATCTGAGTTTTATACCCAGGGGGTACTCCTTCCAGTTTTGGGTAGGGACGTGCCACTGAGCCCCTCGAACCCTGACCCTGTTCCAGAGCAAAATTTCCAAAATTGATACCCTGTTCCAGAGTAAATGTCTGCCTAATTTCATTGTTTCCGGTGAAGTTGACGTGTCGTTAACCCCTTTCAGCCCTGGCCTTTTAGACGAACTTTGTTAAAAGATACCCTGTTCCAGAGAGTAATTACGATTTTTAATATATACCCTGTTCCAGAGTAAAATTGCTGAAAACCATACCCTGTTTAGCGGCACGTACCCGTGTAGCGAATATAGGGGAGTACCACCCCCCCCCCCAGGGTTTTATGGTATTTGAAGGTCCAGTACATCTGATTGTTGAAAGCACAAAAAATGTAATGATTGATTGTTTATTGTAGATATGACGTTAGTGGTTTTCCTACATTCAAGTTCTTTGCCAAGGACAGCAAAAGTGGAGTAACATACTCTGGTGGAAGAACTGAACAAGATTTTATCAACTTTATGAATGAAAAATGTGGAACACAAAGAGCCTCAGGGGGTGGACTTACAAAAGAGGTAATGATAAGTTTTAATGACTGAACTCTGCTTGGATTGATTTAATTATTGCACACTACTGTTAGTTGTTGGGCATTTTGGTCAAGGTTTAAATGCACTTTGAATCTATAAGTATGTAGGCTTGACAAAGCTGCCTTTTGGACGGACAGACAGACAAAGTCAATGTCTTGTGACAGCAGAGGAAACAGTGGTTGAATGAGTGAATTAATAGAGGGATAAATAAATGCATGTGTGAATGTCTGTGTTCAGACAGAGCAGGCTAGGGCTGCTGCCTAAAAAAGTTTTAGGAGTCATATATAAAGTTACAATCTGAACCAATTTGTGTGAGAATGAAGAGATAAGAATGAGCAAATGAATAACAAGTAAAAGAGTTTGCAACCATATATATACCTAATTAAAAAAAGGTTGTCGTATGAGGGGTCTCTAGTCTACGCGACTAGACCGAAAAGGAGTATGGGTAGTTGTAGAATTTTACTCTCTTTTTTGCATTGGTCTTGATTTTAGCATCAGCAAATGAAGCTCCTTGATGTATTAGGTCATGGCAAGCTGAAGTTGAATTATGGTGTGGATATTTGTGTGGTTTTATAGCGTAGGCTTTTGCCGACAACGTTTATTGAAATAGGTGTATCAATTTGGGTAAAATGCATGAAAATATCAAAGGCCTTTCGATTCCACTTATTGCATTGTTGTTTCCTAGGCTGGAAGGATTGAAAAATTTGATGATTTTGCCAGGAACTTCATGTCTGACAAGGTCAGTACTCTTCTACATCACCCTCTTCCAACTCCCATTTGACCCACCCTAAATACAGCACAAAAGTGAAAATGTCTTTGAATATTAAGGTGATGGGGGAACTTCTTAAGTTACATTGGCATTATTTATAAGGAAACCCCAGTAAAGTACCCCACACATATTATTGTTTCCAATGGACCACTGAATAAAGTTCGTTTGTTAAATTAACATTATTTTGGGTTTTTATTATTTTATTTCAGGACAAGCGTGACTCCATCTTGGAAGAAGCTAGGGGACTTGTTGACCAACAGGAAGATCGGGCATAAGCATGCACTGCAGTCTCATACACCTCAGCAATGGTGCTACATTTTTCACATAACCAACAATTACCTAGTGATGGTGATGATGATGATGATGATGATGATGAGTTGAAAAATTTATATGCATGTTTAATTATTGCAATCTAAATTAATTGAATTTACCAGACCAATTCCATATAGTTGTAAATGGTTTTCAATTCTTTGTACATTGTGGTCACCTAACTGCATTTTAAAGGAATCAAACATAAATTTTCCACAATTGTTTCTTTGCAGAATGGCCAGTTACTATGTGAAAGTGATGGAAAAAGTGATAAAGAAGGGAGACAACTTCATTGCATCTGAATCTAGCCGCATTTCTCGATTGTTAGGTAATTAAGGATTCAGACACTTTTTTCCACTATTGAAATAGAAAATAGTGTACATAACCTATTCACAACAGCCACATTGGGGACAGAATATTGAGAGTGAGGTGGCCATGCATTGTAAGGTTTCATTATAGAGTAAATGTATGGATTGCATCAAGCTAGTGCAGGGCAGAAAATGCTGGCTGTTGTATTTAATTTGTGGAGAAGTGACTGTTACAGAGAGGTGAACATTACCTTAGTGGAGGTTTCACAAACAGTTTCACAGTGTACAACTTAAGCCCAAGCTTTTTGGAAGACAGATTAAGTGTCAGTAAGATTTTACTAAGAGTGAATGTATGGATCAAGGGCAGGGACAGAAAATGCTGGCTGCATGTTGCAGAGGTAACCTTTGCTTTAATAGTCGAGATCCCACTGTTACTTGAACCCAGTCGCTCTAATAAACCTCTTCTTTGGCTCAATGCTTTTGGGACAGAGGAACTTTCACTGTATAAATAATTGTTTAATAAAGTTGGTAAGAAAGGCAAGGCAAGGTAAAATTTGGATGGATTGTAGTAATCTCCACTCGACCAACAGTTGGCTGCATGACATTAGTATCAACAGATTTTCTGCCAACAAACCATCAACAGAATCTGTTACAGATCACCAACATGTTGCCAGCAAACTGCCAACAAATGGCCAACAACTACTGACAAACCAACAACAAATGGCCGACAAATTACTAACAAATAGCCACAATAAATGATGGACAAACAGCCAATTAACAAATTGGCTGACTGTCAGCTGATAAGGGATTTGGTACTATATTCTTTGTTTTTACCAAAGATTGATTATTGATTTTTTTTTTAATTTCCACAGAGGGTCAACTTAGTTCTGATAAAAGAGATGAATTCATCAAAAAAAGCAATGTGCTCAGTCAATTTGCTGCTGGTGTGTAACTACCTAGGATTTGTAGTGAGGGGGGATTAAGCGCCAATTAGATAGATAATTAGATAAAGAACCAACATGTATCCTGTAATAAGACACTGTGACGAACTTCTTGTACTATTACTCAATAATTGAATATAATTGTTATGTAAATGAAAAATAAAGTTCAGTTCCTTCAGAGTCTCAGAGAGTAGTTCTTGGACAGTTACAGATGTTTTGACAATAAGTCCATCTCCTCAGCAGTGATATAATTTTAATATTTTATTTTGGTTTCTTGAATTTGCTTCCAGTTTTTGCTTTTTTGTTCTTGGCACCCTTAGGATCCTCACTCTGGAAAAACAATCAAATTCACATTTTCAAAACTTTGGTGTTTTCTCCTGTTATTCACTCTCCTAATACAGTTGGAACCCAGCTGATCAGAAGCTGCAGAATTAAGTGAACTCCCTGCTATTCTAGCTACCAAAATGTATTGACATTTTTCATTTCTTTCTCTATGATGGGAAATTCACTCAGTACCCTCCAACTTACACGACCCCATCAGCAATTATTATTGCCGCATTAAACAAATCGTGTATAAATGAAGGCAATTGATTGATTGACTGAACTATGTTCTAGACTATATTAATGTATTTCTTTTGCAAAATTAAGACCTTTGGGTGTGGTTCAAACAGTGTTTATAGTTTATCTTTGAAAGAGATGAATGGAACTCTGTTTTTGTCATGTGGGACCCCCCAATAGATTTACCATCACAATAAGTCAACCTCACTTCTCACCACTAGAGTAAATTTCATGTGACTGTGAAAACAGCATGGAATACCACTGGAATTTCAATGTTTCTGGAGATGTTGTGGCACTGGATGTGGCACGGTCACAGTATGGTATGGCCTGCTTCACACCCATAATTAAGGAATATAAAATGCGCGCGCACGTCTCTGTACTGTGATATAAACACGATGGAAGATGTAGAGCAAGAGAAAAGCAAGCTTAGGAACACAAGGCATAGCCGAGTGTTTCTCTTGCTTTCCGAGTACTCTACATCTTCCATCGTGTTTATATCACAGTACAGAGACATAAGCGATCGTTTTAAATATGGCTTTTATAAAATATTTTCGACTTTTTTTGAGCGAGCCATGTCTCTGTCCTCTGATATAAACACGGTAGCCAGTCAGTGAAAGTGGAGCGTTATATCTCAAATATTTTATAATCTGCTTTTAATAGAATCTAGAGCTACTTAAAATGTATTCGGTTCCCCTGAGTGATTTGAGATGGTTGAATGAAATACAAATAACTTCTAGTAGCTTCTAGTGTGTAATGGTACCATTTTTACCTTTCTTTTAGGAGTATTTGATGGTAGAACGGTAAAAAACCCATCCAATCTTCCTTGAGTGGAACCATGACGAGCCTTAGTAAGTTTTTTGACACCAGATCTAATGCGATCTTCACTACAAATCAATGGGAGACATTCAACATGACTTTACTGCAGTTTTCGGTATTCTGTGAACTCTGACCTTCAAACAGCCCGTTGGAATTTGGTTATTTGCTTCCGCCCATCAAAACAAAACATCAAAAAATTAATACTAAAAGTTGCTAAAATCCTACCAAATGACCAAATAATTATGATCTTTAGAGAGTATATATTAGCTATACTATCATTTTGGTATTAATAGTTCTTCGTATTAGTGATTTTTACTTTTGATTGATAGAAGCAAAAACGCAAATTAGCGGTTGGCGCTTGAAAGTCAGAGTTTGCAGAATACTGAGAACCGCAGTAATAGGTAGTTGGATTTTCAGATGGTTCAGCAGAAAGGAACCAGATAAATGTTTGAAATTCTAGACATTGAGTGTCTGGTCAAATGATGAGATCAGCAATAATAAATTTAAAGCAGTATTCACCCCCTCCCCCATAGGCAAATAACACTTGGGGGGGATTTCCAAACTTACTATTTAAACAGGAAGTAAGAAGTACTGTACAAGATACAAACCTGAATCCTTTGTCTTCTGCCATGAATGAAACAAGTCCTTGCTCATCTGGGTCTTCCCACTTCAACTAAGAAGTAACGATATATAAATGTTTGACAAGAGTGAAGTGTTACATACAGGTAATTTTGATAAGGGTTATGTTCATAATACTTAAATTAAAAAAACAATTTTATTTGGTGGGTCAAAAAGCCATCTTTGATGATCGGTTTCAATCATTCCCTAGAGAATCAAGATAAAGAGGTGGGTAGCCATTGAATAAATGATCAACAGGCACTAATCAGATGATGTCACTCACTACCCAACAACGGGTCATGCACATTGCACAGAGACCCATCTCTTATTTGGAACAATGATGTGATCTCTACAAACTATTAGTAGTCACTCACCTCAATTTCACTCGCTGGTAAAATTTCAGGTTGTTTGAAGAGTTCTCTTGCCTCCTAAAACCAAGATTCAAAATTTCAACTTAAATAATTAATGCAAGTTACAAATTATACTGTACAAATAAAAAAACTGTGGGCACATAGAAAGAAATAGAAATATTTCAGGAATGTGTCTGTTGTGTTTTTGGCCAATCAGAAATGGTTCTCTAACCACAAAGATATTGATCAAGTTTCTGATTGGTTGAGACATTCATGAAATACTTCTAGGTGCCCAGGCAGTTTTTCAATTTGCACAGTAATTATTTGAGTCTTTAATTAATTGCTTCAGTTAATTGTTATATACACCCTTTTTACTGCGTTGTTGTTGAATTTCAGATCATGCATGTGATGCTGCTCTTGGGAGTTAGTTCTTTCACATGTAAATGTTTTGATACATTCATCACAAAAGAACAATTCCTAAGGGAACATTGCGTGATTTGAAATAGGCAATAAGTATAATGAAGGCACACCTTATAAAGCCAGTTTTCTGGGGGAGGATATTTCTGAGGAAAAAAATGTATATATATTATAATTTACAACTACAAATGAATAAATGAATGAACGAATGAATGAAAGAAAAATAAGGAAGGAAGGAAAAAGGGAAGGATAGAATGAAGGAAAGAAAAAGAATGAATAATTACTTACATTTGAGTCAAGGTGTTTTAAGATCTCTTCTATAGAGTGGTACTGTTTAATTAGATCAATGGCTCTCTTTGGTCCAATACCTAACAACAAAAAGACAAGTTATAGATCTTGCATAAAGGGAGGGGGTGGGGGGAAATCTCCTCTAAAAGGGAACTGCATTGTGAGAAGATGGGCATGGCAGTGATGATATTTCACCCCTAAGAGGGACCAATCAATAACCTGTCATTTTGGTTCGGTTTCTCGACCCAGCCCTCTTATACAGGAGTCCTTTATAAGGGATTAAAATAAAATCAATCTTTGAAAAGAAGCATTGTTGTTGATCTTATACCCTAAAAGGGACCACAAAACTCAGTTGGTGGGAATTCTCGTCATTATCACCCTAAGCGGGACCAAAACACTGATTTCAAACCCTAAAAGGGATAATGAGGACCCCCGCACCCCCCCCGGACCCCCCCAGGATTAAACTGTATTCATAGATAGCTGATTTTTTTTACCTTTTATGGAATCACAGTAGTCACAACCAAGAAGAATACCAAGGTCAATAAACTAAAAAAGAAAATTCAATGCCGTCATGGTCATCATCATCATCATGTTCTCATCATTATCAACAAAACTGATAGAGTACAAACACTAAAAGTGTGCAACATAAATTGTACTGGTAAGTAGCACTAAATTATGCTGATTCTATTGTTTTAGCTATTGTAAAATTGGCACTATTTAGTACTAAACACTTCAAAGTTTTGCACACTTTTAGTGTTTGTACTCTCTCAGTACTTCATCATCATTTCCACATCTTTCAGTGAACTTCAACATTAACTTGTACCAACAATATAAACAATAGCAAAGAAAAAGGAAAATCTAGCCTCAAACCATAACAATTAATATCCAAGCAGAAATATACAACAAACCTCATCTTGGCTGAGACCAGTTTCATCTAAAATATTTGATAGATGATATTCCTTGATGGGCATTTTTCTGAGCAAATGAAAATCACTATAAGCTACAAAATAATATACTGTAGGAAGAGCAAATTAGCAAGACTCATGGGTGCTGATGCACGTTCTTTGTAAACAGCAAATTTCTTAAAACCTCAAAGTACACTCAGTACTGTGATGTCATTGATCAGTCCTGCAGCTTTTGCCTGGAATACTAAACCTTTGTATTAATTAATTATATATGGGGTTGCCAATCATAAATTAAGTGACCAAAAACTGTCATTGGATGGAATATAGCCCATTTTGAAAATGTTTTTAAAGCATTTAGAAGTCTGCACTGTGATCCTATTCTATCCTTTATTCACAAACGTTTCCCATAACGTGAATGGATGATGCATGGTGCAAGAATGGTGATGCCATATGCAATGTACATTCTCTATAACATTTAGCTCCAGTAAAATTTCATTCTAGAACTCAAACATTTTGTACAACAATACACATGGACTGTATCTATGCTATCATATTTAGGGTTTTAGAATGCGTAGATGGTATGTTCTGATGAAAGCACCTAACCTTTAAAGGGCATGAGCGCATGCTCATGATGTTTCAGTCGTTGTTGAGAAAGACTATTTATCAAATATTACTTGAAAACCTACTTGGCTTCACTAAAGGTGAGATGTCTTAGCATCACATTAGTACCAAAGGTTAATGCATCCATATCTTCTGTCCCTGTTGCATACACCTGAAGATTTAAAGAACTCAGACTTAATATTAATGCAGTTTTGAATATTCTGTGCATGAGCTCTGATATTCAAACACCAACTGCCAATTGGCATTTTTGCTTCCTTCACTTAAAGTTAAAAGTTGAAAATACAAAGAACTACTAATACCAAAATGATATAAAGCCATGCATTATATATCGTCTAAAGATCATATTTGGCCAGCAGATTTTTTGGATATCTTTATGATTTAATTTTTTGATTTTTTTTTGTTTTGATTGATGGAAGCCATAATAATTATGAATGTCAGAGTTTGCAGAATATTGAAAACTGCAGTAACCAATGTGAAAGAAAAGAGAAAGTATTGAGGTAATTAATGATAAATATTTATAATAAATAAATGAATGAATGAATGAATGAATGAATGAATGAATGAATGAATGAATGAATGAATGATAATGAATGAATAAATGAAAGGAGAACAAACAAAATTAGTGAATAAAGGCCCTTCCACAATTTCTATGACAAAAGGATTTTTCCTGTCTACACGAGCAAGTTTCATGTGACAATGCATTTGTTATATGATATTTCCTCAAATTTTCTCATCCACATCACAAGCAAAAACATATTTGTCAGAAAAAATTTGCTCATGTTGAAGGACCTCAACAACACATCAAACAAACTCTGTTTATGGCCCAATCTAGGAATTGAACATGGGCAACATAGGTGATATTAAAACGAGGCTAAGAGAAAAAGCACCTTCATTGGTAAGTCAAGGACTAGAATGAGTCTGTTTATGTAATATGACGAAGCCATTTGGAATTAACATCTGAGGGGAAGAACTGACCTTTCCTGATTTGACAAGCTCAGCACACTGGGCTTCAGCTTCACAAGGAGCCTGGTGGTTGATAATAGACAAATCAATTAATCAATCAATAATTATTAATCAAACAATCACTTGAATAATCAATCATGTCATCAATCAATCAATCAGTCAATCATATCATCAATCAAACAATTAATCATATCATCAAACAATCAATAATTATTAATCAATCATATTATCCAATCATATCATCAATCAATCAACTAATCAATAAATCATCAATCAATCCTCAATCAGTCAATCAATCACCAATTATATTATCTATCAATCAAACAGTTGATCAGTCAATTAATCAATCAATCGTCAATCAGTCAGTCAATCATCAATCATATCGTCTATCAATCAAGCAGTTGATCAATCAATCAACCAATCAAGCAATGAACCCGCCATTTTTGAAAGTCGTCTATTACAATGCATTTACCACTTTAAAAAACAAAAATTGTTTAATACAGTAACCCATATTTTTGAATATACTTTTTGAACAAGATTATGATGCAATATATCCAGAAAAAAAAATCAAAGAAATCTAGGTACAACTTCATTTGGCACCACAAATATCCTTAACAGCCACACTTACTTCTACATAAGGTATTCCCATTAGCCCAAGCAGTTTCTTGCATTCATCACTGTGTTCTCTTGTTACTCTGACCTGAAATACACATTATCACAGTTGAAACTCTAAACAAACAAATAAACAAAAGCAGAGAAGCAAACAATCAAACAAGAAGCACAAAAACAAGGGTATGCTGATTAATGGGGTTTCTTTGGGTGTACTAGTAAGTACTTATTATACCCATCATAATCCTGAAAGTCAAATTGTAAAATAATCTTCTTTTTCCTTTGTAGTGAGAGAAATGCAGGTTCTTAGCACATGTTCATTTTATGTGTGATTAACTGTGGTTATTAATAAGTTAACTTGGAGTGGATTGCTGGTCCAGGTGTTATTGCTATTTTTGCCCTTGTGGTCAGTCATTGCTCAGCGTTGCTGCTCGTTTTTGCCTTTGCTCCACCCCCCTCCTCTGTGGGTGAGATATGGTAAGTATAATGTTTCCACTGCTAAGACAGTGTGACGGGTGCCGAGGTTGACCTGTGGCTAGGTTGCCATGGTTACCTCTTGCCAGTTGCTAGCACTGCTATCCCTTCATTGCTGTTAGGGCACTTATCCTCCATATTAAGTAGCGACAAGTTAATTGTATACCATTTCAAACCCTACATGTAGTTACTTACTAAGCGTCTTGAGAATTTATCAATATTTTCAGTTTCACCAGCTTCTTCAGCTTTCTCCAGAGCTTTCTGAGCTTCTTGTCTTCTTTCTGATCTTTTAGCAAGCTAAGAGTCAAATAGTAGAGATGAAATGGGCTTCCTGTGTAATTACAACCACAGGAAGACCACCTATTTTTAGCACTTCTTACCTCTCCTGATTTGAGCTGTGGTGGTTTTCCATCAAAAACATATCTAAAAATGATGAAAATGAACATATTAACATTATAAGGAGCGGGACATGGGGGTGTGCTCAAATCCGCAAATCCGCAAGAAAAATCGTTTAAATCCGCAAATCCGCATGATAATTTTACGAAAACCCGCAAATGCGGCAATTTCGGTTACAAACGTACTTAGAATGCTAAAAATTGCTTACTAGCACATTTACATACGTGATACTTTGATGTTTCTGTTGTTTCTTTTTTCTTTTACGAGTTTTAAAAGAAACTTACCATTTGTACCGTTTAGTAAAGGAAGCTTGTAAAACTTGTAAAACTTAAGTTTTTTATTGGACCAGTTCGCCAAATCCGCACTTTTTTACATTGTGAGCGATCCGCAAATCCGCAATTAAAAATATCGAAAATCCGAAAATCCGCACTAAAAAATGGCTGAATCCGCCGATCCGCAAACCCCCATGTCCCCCTCTATAAGGGTTGAGGGTTCAAGGGTTGAGATAATAAAATTCCCTACATGCAAGGAATGGGAAATTTGGGAAGATGTGGGTTAGAGAAAGAATAAAAGTACAGAGTTTGAAGAAAGAAAATCGAAAGTATATTTTCTGGAATCACACAAATATGAATTAAATCAACTGATAGCTAGGTCAAACTAAAGAAATTTGTTTTAACTGAACTTAGACTAAGCCTTTGTCACATTCAGACAAAACTCTGGTTTAGTCTTTCTGTGTAGCAGTGATGTGAATAATTCATGTCACTGTTACACAGACAGACTAAAGTTTTGTGTTCTGGTTCAATAACAGTCTTTTTTATTTTGAAAAGATACTTGGTAATTGGCTAATTTTCGAGGGTCATTCTCCTGCCATTTCTTAATTAATAATGCTTGTTCAGCAACAAGATGTCAGTAACTGGTTCCAAGTAAGTATCAAGTGGGAAGCAGTGTTGTATAAGCCATGCATGCAGTCACAAGCTTCTTTTGAAAATTAGAAAGATGCTTTGAAGTGAGTTGTGTACACTTACACAGGTTTGATGCCATTTTCTACCATTCTTATTGTCCTGTAGAACATTCCCATTAAGTGACTGAAAAAAAAGGTTATATAGTTATAGTTATATATTCCCATTGGTGCCATTGCTTAATCACTTTGGAATACAACAAGTTATGGAAAATTGACAGTCCCAAAAGTGAAAACATGGGGACGATCCCAAGTATTTAGTATGTGGTTGAGCACACTTTATTTCTATAGTTAGACAATTCTACCTGGTAACTTCTCCTGATTCATTAGTAAGTTGACTACCATCACTTCTCACAGCAATTAAGAACTGATAGATACTCATTGATGCATCAATGGCGACTTTTCTTCCTATTAAAAAAATAAAATGTAAAGAAGAAGAAAGGAGAAGAGTTTGAGTGGGCAGCAGAAGTTTTTTTAGTGAAAAGAATTTGGTCTCATCTCATTCGATGTGGATGTGTGGACAGACAATCGACACGTAAAAGTACGTTGCTGAAACCCCTTTGCTCAAACACATCGCAAATGATAAAGGTTTGATCTGTAAATACGGATAGCCTTAAAAACCTTTTGTCAAACTATCGCAAAAAATGAATTATTTAAACAACAAGATTTCACAAGAATGTCAATGACACAGCTGATGATATTAAATCAAAGAAACAGACATCTTTTGAACGTTCATGAACGCTTTCAAAATCAATTTCCTTCCAATAAAACACACAATTTTCTCACCAAAATAGTTCTTGATTTCATTCTCCTTCATCCCTGATGGTGCAATATCGCCGAGGAGTTTAGCAAGTCCGTGAATTCCCATTTTAAAGTTGTTGTTCTTCCTTCCAAACTTTGTTATCAAATATTAAAACTAGCTCCATCAAGTTTTTCCCGCCAAAAAAATTTCGCCCGCGAATTTCAGCGGTATTACTTCCTACCAGTATTTACCTGCCAGTTTTTAGCAAAGGAAGCCCATTCCAAGTAATTTTCGGATTTATGAAGAAAATCAAGTTATTTCTCGTTGAAATGGATTTTCCATACCATTGCAAATATTTCCCCGAGGAAGGGAGGGATTAATTGAGGCTGCCCAGATTGAAACCTTTACTCATCCATTTTAGATAGAAAATGAATAATAAAGGTACATTACCCCCACCACCCTAAGTGGAGCCTCCACATTTGGTCCATTATAATATAGAGGGTATCCATTTGTTTAACTCCACCACCTCATGATGCCACACCCATAAAAAGGGTGTGGCACCATTTAAATGAATTATTAAAAGGACGTTAAATGATAACAAATTAAAGGCAACATTTATTTGCCAAACAGAAATACAGCAATAAATAGTCATGTTATGCATTCATGATCACATTTTCATCTTGACAACCATATGAACAATTATTACACTGTGCCAAACATTGGTCATGACTGGAGATAGAGTGATTTTCATTTGACCATGAAAGAAAAAATATGACTATTTAGTTTGTAGCAGTTGATAAGAAACAAAATAAAACAATGGCTTTAGACTCTACTACCAACATACTATTATTTTGTCTATTCCTTCATGGTCAAATGAAAACCACTCTAGGGCAATAGGCTACCATGAACCAAACACGATGTTCAGATCGTTAAGGTTGTCACACAAATAGACAGAGTTCTCACCATAGACGATGCAGGGGCAGATCCAGGATTATCTTCAGGAGGGGGTGCACCATTATAATAATAAATTGGAAACTGCCAAGAGGGTATTTGGGAAAAATATTGAGAGAAAAGGACTCAAAGTTGATTCAGGAGGGGGTGCGCACCCCCTGCACCCCTCCCCTAAATCCGCCCCTGTGTTGGAAAACTCTGCCTAGAATGTACTTGTTTGACTGGACATTGTGTTGAATTTCTGCTAGCCAATATTTGACCTATTTGCAGTTCAATGAGACTTTTGTCTGACCCAGTGCACAATCATGCAAATGGTGATAAAAATATTACCAACTTATAACTTCCATCCTTGACTTCTGACTGACACTTGTACAGGAATAAGCAACAAAATTCTACAGTGCAAGGAAATTAAAAAAAAACTAGACAAGAATATTTTGGGAAAAAGAAATCTGCATCATGGAAAAAACAGTTAAGTTATACTATTTCATCAATCCTAAAATAGAGTTATTTGACTTTATGTTAGAACTACAATAATTTGATGTACTTTTTTGTATTATACAAAGCAGCTGAAGACATTAATTTTTTTTCTTGATACTTTGAAGAAAAGTCTATTTTTGGTGCTATTTTCTTAGTTATTGTTTTCCTCCTCTCAATGCCAGTACAAGATGAAGAACTGATCCTCCTTGGATTTTATAATCAGCAGCTGTTTTTTCATCATTCCTAGTGGCACAAAGATAGAATGAATGAAAGGTTAGAGTACAGTGTACCTCCAATGTCATCCATGCCCATTAACCTGAAGTGATCTTCAATTGGGTGGGGAGTAATCTTCAAGGAGGAAGGTACCCCTTTACCTAATTTTATAAATCTTCAAGAGGGAGAGAGTCTGCACTCTCTACACTCAGTCCCAGGAAGAGCAGTACTCAACTAAGTTTTACACAGGCAGGCTCCCCCTAGATTGAAATCTTGGCCTTTTTTATATATTATATATTGTTTTTGAAAGAAAAGGTAGTCCTTTTAGACATCTTTCAAAGAAAATGGCTACCCCCGTTCTTATGCCTTGAAAAGAAATGGTGCCCTTTGTCAGTCCTATATTTAACTCTAACTGAAGTCATATACAAAATTTCATGAAAGCTAAACCCTTAGACATATGCCTCTAGCATACAATGTTACCCCTTTCTTATAATATTCCAATTTATGAAAATACTTCCAGTATGAAAAGGATACCCCTTAAGGCAGAGGGACATCACTGGAGCTCCCTTCCCCCTACTTTTAGAAAAAAAAAAGTCTCATTGGAGCCACATCTCACAGGAATGTAAAGTTGAACTGAATTACATGCATTTATAATTAGTCCATAAATTAAGTGATGGTAAAGAGGCAGCATATTAGGGTTTGTCATGATGCAATTTCAGGCTATTTTTGCTTGGTATTTCATTAATTTCAAAGTTTTACTATCAATAATGGTTTTTTGACTTCAGATACTGTGCATGTAGCTCTTGGTTTTGGATATTTTTGTGATTTTTATATGATTGCAGTAATTCCTTGATTTTCTATGTGGCATTGCAGTTTTTACCCTCCTTCCCCCCCCCCCCCCCCCCCAATGCCCACCTTGGTAAAAATAAGACTCCCAATTTTAGGGTTTCAAGAGAAAAGAAAAAAGGTAAAAAAAGGTAGCCCCAGTACTACTAGGGTTAACCTATTTTGTATCAAAGGGTCTTGTTGAGAAGTCAAAACAAACATGTTAGATAAAAAATGAACTTACATTTGTTTTCCACTGAAAATTAGTCTACAACAAAAACAGAATATTTTGTTAGATGTTAAAAGAATAAAAAGATATAATGTTAACAAAAAAAACCTGATAACCAAAAATATAATGCACCAAAAAGTGAAAAAAAAAGGAAATGAAATGAGAAATCCCTACCTTTGCTGTGGAGGTGGTATGCCCTCTTTTTCTTCCACTCTTTCTTTGATACGTTCAACCTACAATGAATAATATAATATTAACTCATTATCAAACTTGCTAATTACAGAATATATAGAATTGCTTAAATTCTCCCTAAAAATGAAAACATTTTTATCACTAATACTTTTCATAACGTTACATAAAGTCAAACATTTTATCATGCAATACTAGATTTATTCATGATCAATGACAAATCACATTTTTGCGTTCATTGCCCAGGTTGCATAAACTGAATCTTATAAAATGTATGTCTATAGCGTTTATGTATCAGGCATAAACTAACCTTATCTGTAGGCTCTATGTCGATCTCAATCTTTAATAGAAACAATTAAAATCAATAAAATAGTAGTTCACACAACAACCAAAACCTCAAGCCCATTCAATGCCTACCTCTTTGCCTGTCAAAGTCTTGGTGGAGAGTTTGAAAGGTAAAGAAAAATCAAATAAATAAGCATTAACTTTTCATCAAAATTGAACAGTATGTTAACTTATACATGCTTTATCATATGAACATACCTTAACTTTAATCAGCATGTTTAAAAAGATATTTTTAACGGTGAATTTCAACAAGTTTCTTTCACCCTTCAAGCTTTTTTTTACTTCTTTGAGAGAGAGACTGGTACTAGTGTAAGTTACCGCTGGCCTTCAATACTTGCGGGAGCTGCTTCTTTTCTTTCTCTTTGTTCCAGAAGCCATTTTTGGACGATTGTGTTCCAACCACAATCAGAAATCCGTTTCCATCCTGTTCGAATAAAGTCACATTCGAACAACTGACCATGTTCCGGCTACTGGATAAGTTTCTCTTCCTGACCCTCTTAGTTTTTCCCTCGACGCTTCTTCTCTGTGGCAATGGTAAGTCGTTATTTTTGAGAAACTTTTTTCGGTATCTAATAGCTGTATTCAATAATAAGTTACAAACTTGATTGTTTTTCCCCTTGATTGCTTTGTCCGATGATGTCTCAGGCATTTGGACTGATGGTTCATGGTTTGAGAGATATTGTACTGAGCGTTCGTGTTCAGGAAATGCTATTTTTAAGGGCGTTTTGCCTTTGTATTTAGTATTTTTCTGACCAGGTTTCGTTCATAGTTCCAATGAACACCAATATATCTCAAGTCACGTAACATTGATTACATTAAAAATACGATCTGAGGACAATTTTCACTTTAATTTCAACGTAGTATTCTATATTATATGTAATCTGCTGGAGTTATCCCAATTGGGATTATTTACTAAATGCCGGCTTATGTTTTGTTTCTTTGTGTACGTGGCGTTTGGTCATTGCTCCACCAACTGTAGTAGCATTTGCTCAAGAAGATGAGACTGAGGATGAACCCGAAGCTGCTCAAGCAACCGCTGACGATACTGAAGCACCCTCTGAAGAAGAAGACTCGAAGGTAAAAAAAAAGATCGTGAACGGAATAAAGTGGACAATAAATTTGAATTAAGATAAGGGTCACGTCATGTGTCCTGGTTACAGACCGGTGTAACGCCATACTATCGTAGTGGTTACTGTACTTCGTCGTAGAATTACATTTTCTGCACTGATCTTTTTTATGACTTTTCTATTTGTATAATCAGACTAATTTTAAGAAAAATGGATTGTATAGAATTTTTAGAATTCATAACTAATACTACATGTACAAGTAACTTGAGACCATTGTTTCTACTTGAATAGAAGCATTCTTCAGCATTATGAGTCCATTTGAAGTTTTAGAATTGTTAAGAAAACTAAAGGCTAAAAATGTATAGTGTTGTCTTTAACAATTGTTATCTAAAACAACTGATGAATCAGCTTCATATTGTAAGATACAATACTCATTTGTTTAAATTCAGTTTACCAAAAATTGGCCATACATTTTGTTTAGAACCCATTATGTATTTAGAAGCTGATTATCAGCCAGTGTTGAGTTCTTGGAATCCTTTATTTGTTACACCATGCAAATATTCTAACATTGCACAGTAAATTAATCATTCATTTTGAATATTTTAGAGTGACGAAGAAGAGCAGCCAACTAAAGACACACCAGATGATAGTTCACAAAAAGAGGCAGTGGTAAGAATTTTGACTTCACTGCTATCACTATTCATTATAGTTCATTGCTTGTATTTTGTATTGCCTAGTATTGCAACTTTGTCCTAGGGGTTTCAGTAAAGTTACAATGTAATATTTTACAATGTATGTCTAAGAGCTAATAACCATCACATTACATTGTATGTTTCATATTCTTCCATCTCTTTCCTTTGCATCCCCTACCACCACTCCCTTCCCAATTCCATGAAGGCCAAAGATCAATTGGAAGAAATCAAAGAAGAGGGAGAAATCAAAGATGTAAAAACCACCAACAGAAGTCCTTGAATTAAAATAGACCATTTCATGGCTCTCATCATTCAACCTCAGCCTCAACAACGGAAATACATTCTTTAGAAATTGACTACAGCCCATGGTAATGTAAGGAATGCACATATCAACAAACAATTAAAACGCTTTAAAACTCCGTAGGCTGTAGTCAAACTCTAAAGAATATACTATGCACTGTCAAGGCTGAGGTTGTTGAGGAGAACTATGAAATGGTCTATTGGACCCATACTAAGACACACGTAATAGAGAGAGAAAAAAAAAGAAGAATCTCAGACCTTGATTGGATTGAAACATTCGTGATCAATGTGATAACAGCTGATCTATATTACACGAGGTCATAGTGGAAGGTGGTCGAGGATAAGGGTGTTACAATGTCCTAACTAATTTAGTTCTTTGTTTTATAGAAAGGAGATGGTGATGAAGAAGAGAAAGAAGATCAACTCAAGTCCTCCCCAGATGCTGACTCTATCATCCTCTTCAAGAAGAAAGACCAACGTAAGCTTTCATGTTAATTTGGGAGAGATCAAGTCATTACACAATCCACCCTTTGAAGAACTCTTGTATCACTCTTTTGTAGTAAAGCAACAATCTTACAGTATCCATTTTTCAACCTGCAGAGTTTATTGCTGGTATTACCTCCAAGTGCCTTGTTAGCTTTAGCAACAATGGAAGGAATGACTTCACTATTGACATGATGGAAGCTTCTCTCAGGTAACATCTTATTAATGTTTTGCTCCCGATCCATTTAATTTGCTTCATTACTTGTAAAATTAATGTCTGATAGAACAATAATTTTATGTCCAGTGTTATAATATATATATTTTGTTACTCTTGCAGATATCCTCAAGACTACAGCTACTACATTCAAAATGTAAGATCATGGTCGTATGCTTTTTTCCCTCTTATCTTCATTACATTTTTTTGTAGCTAATATATTTTATTTTAATAGTTTACAGCTTTCCAGTATAATGCATTAGTCAAGCCAGGTGAACAAGTAAGACATATTTGTACTAGTACTGTTGAACAAGTTGTTGATCCATTCAACCGTCCATCCTTCCTTTGATTCCTTCCTTCCCTCCCTTCCTTTTATTTTTAGAGAATTCAAACATAAATACTCTCAAAAACACTAAGCTAAAATTTAACAAACATATTGCTTGCCTTTTCCTAGGCCAACTTTGAATATGCCTTCCAACCTCATGAATCATTTGGTGGACGGCCATTTGGACTATCAATCAATTTATTATACAAAGACACTGTGAGTACTAATAACTTGAATAGACCATTTTGCAATTTACTAAGTTTGATTGTCAGTCAATTCTGATTCCTCTACAAGCAACAACTTTTACTCTTTCCAGTTTTGGGTAGAGATGTGCCGCTGAGCCCCTCAAACCCTGATCCTGTTCCAGAGCAAAATGTCCAAAATCAATACCTTGTTCCAGAGTGAATACTCTAAAACAATTCCCTGTTCCAAAAAGACATATAAATGTTTTAGAGACTTTTTTTACCACCGTGTGCATAATTACGCGTCCAGCCAGACTAAAGTCTCAATTGGGATTTGGTCAATAGGCCACCGGGAAGCCAGCAAAGTGTACAGACATTGTATAGAAAACTCTGCCTCTGTTTGGATTTTTGGTAGCCTATTGACCAAATTCCCAATCGAGACTTTAGTCTGGCGGGACGCATAATTTTGCACATGGCTGGTAATTACACATTAGTTCTTTACTCTGGTTTCCTGACTCATTTTATTCCTTACAAGTTGATGTGTAGTTAGGAACTTTGTAAAATAGATACCATGTTCCAGAGAGTGATTATGATTTTATGGACCCTGTTCCAGAGTAAAAATACTGAAGATCATACTGTTTGGTGGCATGTACCCATATAGGGAATATAGGGGAGTACCCTCCCTTTGAGAGATCTTCATTTTATGACAGACTTTGTTGAATTCCTTTTGTCACTAAATTCAGGATGGCAAGCATTACCGTGATGCAGTTTTCAATGAGACAGTGCAACTTGGTGAAAATGATGATGGCATGGATGGTGAAACGTAAGGACACAAATTCATTTATCACATAGAGTAGACTTCTCATGACAGTAGAAATTCTGCATGGTAGATGCAGTGTTATACTGTGATGATGTTTGGTGTGTTCTGCGTCGTCCAAACTAAAGTCTGATTTGTGCTTTGTTTTTTCACATCATATAAAATATGTAATAAGTGAGGTGGCAGTAAGTACACAGAGTGGAGATGGACTTCGAAAAAACTGTTCTTGAGACAGGACTTGAACCCATGACCTTTTATTATTGATTCCTTGGCCCTGATTTTGCCAAGAACCGTACATGTGCGTTTATGGTAGGCAGTGTTAACGGAACATTGAGCGACAAGACAAAACATGGCTGCAGTAGGAGACTAGCAATGTACTTGCCCACCCACCATTTTCTTGTAGAATACCCAAATTTCAACTTTACATAACTTTTCAACTGTATAAGCAATTTCCACAATACTATGCAATCTTACATTTATTGATATGACAAGTTTGTGGACCCCTTTTTCAACTAAAATTGTCATTTTAGAATGTTATACCAGAGGTATTAAGGTGGATAATTATTGTAGACTGACCTGGGTTATTACATGTTGTCTTAGATTCTTCTTGTATCTTTTTGTTGTTGCCGTTGGTGCATTACTTGTCATGGGAGCATATTATGGTCTTACATCAATCAAGGTAACATTAAAGAACATTAACATTGTTTGTATAAATAGGTATACATTTCCATTCTTCCTTATTACGAGTACTGATGGTGGAAAGTGAACTTGCCGAAACATGTTCATTAAAAACTTTAAACTAAGGAGTATAATTCATAATAGAAAGTGAACTTGCTGAAACATGTTTAGTAAAAACATTGAAGTAAGGAGTGTAGTTCATACTAAAAGAACATTATAACATTGTATAATACAATATATTATTGTATAGCAGTTCTGTTGACTACAGTGTTCAGTATATACTTCTTGTTGCAAATAAACTATGTTTTCCTTTGATTTCCAGAGTGTAAAGTCTACATTTAAGCCTACAGTAGAAAGAGGCACTGTTCAAGATGAAGATATTGATTATGAATGGTTACCAAAGGAAACTACCACTGAATTTGGTAAGTACATAATCACCGTAGTCCAATTGATTTAGCTTGCCTCAATGCTTAATCTTATTTAAGACCTTGAAATTCTTTATTCAAAGGGACTTCTATTTTGCATCTTTTCAAACAAAGAATCTTGGTAATTTTTGAAGGGAATAGAATGAGGAAACATTGAAGCAAGTTGAATTAGTCTATTCATAGGACTGTTCCTACCTCAGTGGCAAAAAGAAATCTTCGTGCAATACAGAAATGTACTTGTATCCTGTTGACCTATAATTGCACTGTTTCTAAAACAGCAATTGAACTTTCAACAAATGCAACATTTCTGTTGATGTTAAAGTAGAACACTTGCCAGAGAAAACTCAGCAAATTTGGCCAGAAGTTAGATACAGAAAGATAGCAATTGCCTCTTTCATTCTCATTAAATTCCCTTTCATATCATTTGCAGTGAAAAACTCTCCAAGACGTTCACCAAGAAATAGAAGACAAAAACGTAACACAGGATCTGATGAATAAAATACAGATATTCTTGTAGTTTATCTTTTATTATTGCAAGTTAATATGTTGTGTCAATACCCAATACAATACACAATCTGTCAAGTGACAAACATTGGTCTGCTGAGCAGTTAGAATGTTGGCTGATTTTATCAGTAATGTCCCCAGGCTCATCAAGAGTGCTAATAAAAATGAACTCTTCCAAATTTTTGGATATTTGGTGCAAGAGGTTAGCTCTTCTCTTGATCATAAATTTTCCATGGATGTGACAATGATGTTATTCAAAATTCTTGCTGTTATATAAAAAATAAGTTATAATTTAAAGAGTGCAGTCTATAAAAGCATGACAGTTACTAATTAAGAAACACAAAATAACTCTAACTAAACAACAGAAAACAAAGGATTTTCGACTATTTAGTAACAGTGATTGCACTTAAGCTGTGAAATTGTACTAGCTAAATAATGCAAAATAGCACTATTTGAAAATGGACAATGTTTAGAGTGGTTTTCATAAACCCGTGAAACAAAGTGTACTGATTAAAGTGTAATAAAGTGTAATAGTCAAGAAATATAATAGAATACAAAAGAGCCAAAGTGTAATAAAGTGTGATAAGCTAAAGTGTATTTCACGGGTTTATGAAAACCACTCTAGGATTTGTACTTTTTCACAGACTACGGTAAGTGCAATCACTCTACCATGTAAATTTAGTACAATTTCATGCTTATATTGAATGTACTCCATTGTCCAAAGATTTGGATTTTTAGTAGCATTCTATAGCTCTAGGATATCTAATTATACAATTAACTTGATTGTATTTCAATAGTCATTACTGTACAGATTCTGGCATTAATTGAACACCAATTTCACTGTCTTCCAAAAGGTTAATCTAATAAAAACTGGAATATTTAGTGATAGGTAATATCAGTTGCAAGAAATCAGCAAGAAAGTACATTCTGAGGAACACTGTTTTTATGAGATCTCTGTTGTGGAGACTTTCTTGTAGTCTAAGATACTTTAGATATAATTGTGAAGTGAGTAGTAATACCATTCACATTAAAGCCTTAAATCTTGGAAATAAAATGTCAGTGTGGGCGGAAGAGTGAACACAAGAAATTTATTAGTTGTGGTAGTTTTCTTTTTGAAATCTCAATGTCTGCAGGTCTAGATCTGCAACCAGATACTAGTAAATGGCTTGACTGCCTAAAAGCAGATTTACTATAGCCTGCCTCACGTACAAGTTCTATCTACAAGTATTAGAATGGTTCATTTCTGCATGCACAGCATTTTGCAATGTTGCAGATCACCAAATTACTGGCAGTTTCTTACCAAAAATGAGTTCACAAGTTGCACAATTCACCAAATTGTGCCCTATTTTTATGGTTGTTGCTATAGTCCAGGAAAATAGTGAAGCTTTAATGTGGAATTGTTCAAATTTGTAACAAGCATGAAATTCGGTACGTTCACATTGATAGAGGTTCATGATTACTTTAGGGGGCGTGGCTCTCAATCAAAAATTACTCGGCATACTCTATCTTATCACTATCCTTAATTACTGTTTATCTTTGTTTCTGAGATAATTAATTCCAAGAATATCGATATGTAAGTAATAATATTGATTTCTGGGCGTGGATCTACCTCTAGAATTACTCAGGTCATTAACCTCTATCGGTGTGCCAAATTTCATGCTTGTTACACAAATTTGAACAATTCTGCACCATTTTCCTGGACTATTGGCAGCAGAGTTCTAAATAGCGAACTTTAGATCCGACTACGAGGACGACTAGTCTACCCATTGTCTACCGGTACGAGTTTTGAAATTGCCCCTATACGCGTTCTCAGTGGATGTCCGTTCTTTTTACTATTCTGATTGGCTAAGAGCAGTGCAGTTTCAAGGATATGTTACACGGGGTCGATTCGCAACAACGATTTTCCGCGCAACGCTTGGCGTTAAAAGTTTTTGAAATTCATATCAAACATTTGCAACTTGTTTACTAAGCAAAAATATTGCTAAAAATAGTTGCGTTTTGTATTTTCCACGGCATAAACTTTACGGGCAACATTTAGCGCAAAAAAGGAAATTTAGAAAAAAGGAAAAATTTAGTGCAGAAAAAAGGAAATTTAATGCAGAAAAAAGGAAATTAGTGCAAATTTGAGTCGGGCAGTTTCAAAATCAGCGTCGAAATCAAAGTTTTCTTAGTTCTGCTGTTGTTCACATCTAGCATCAAAACTAGAGCAGATTTCGTATGAGTGTGAAACGAACCGCGCCGTGCCGTGGCCGTGTCAGTGCCGTGATGTCTATAGAGTAGATTTCGTATGAGTGTGAAACGGGCCGCACCGTACCGTGACCGTGTCAGTGCCGTGTTGTCTATAAGAACACTCGAAATTCTTGCCGTAACCGTGCCGTGACCGTACGGTACCATTTTCACACTCATACGAAATCTGCTCTATGCATATTCTGATCACAAAGAGGTCGAAGATTTTGTGTTTTTAAATGTGTGCGCTCTACAGACGCCACTGACCACACGTCAACGTCAATTTCAGAGAAAAACTCATTTGTTTCTAAAAATTTTTCATGTATATTAAATATTAAAAGGAAATCGTATGGCTTTCTCGTACAATTTGAAATAAATTTGAACGAGTGGGATTTCAAAGGCTCGTGCAACTTCGAACGGCTTTGAAATCCCACTCGTTCAAATGTGTTCCAAATTGCACTCGAAACCACACCAGCATGATTTCCTATACAAAGTTTCAGTCTACGTACTTGACTACAATTCAGTATGAAGAACGCGCACAGGGCCAATTTTAAAACTCGTACTCATTCTCGTACTCGTTGTCGGATCAAAGGCCACCCTCAAACGAGGACGCAAGGAGGCGTTTTGACTTGCGACTTGCTCCTCCCGGGGGGGGGGGGGGGGGGGGACTCCATTGTAAAAGGATCGGGTATGCTCGTCGGATATTTTCAAAAATACCCCTATTAAAAAGATACCGGAAGTCTTTTTAAAAGGCGTGGCTCGACGATTGTCAACCCGAGATACCAGCGATAACAAGCAAATGAACATTATTATTATGAACACAAAATTGGACGGTCGAAACGTTTTTGTTAGGCAAATTTCTTCAATTTTCAAAAGTTACCAAATCACTGATTTTTACCAGAGATACGACGAGCATACCCGATCTTTTTACAATGGAGTCCCCCCCCCGGGTTGCTCCTCTCGTTTGAACATCGCTCTACGCAAATCAACGTAAGTTTTTTTGAAAACTTTCAACGAAAGTCAGCTAAGAAAATCAGTTTTGTTTTTGTTGGAGAGGCAATGTGCAGAAGTTCGGGCTGAAAAAAAAAGGAAAATCAACTTGCGAAGTTTGGCGAGGTGACCGTTCAAACGAGCTAAAACTTGCGATGAAATTTGTGTACGTTCAAACTGCATACTCGCAAGCCGACGCACACAGCCGCATTAGCGGTGCGTCGACTTGGCGCAAGTCGCCGCAAGCGCTCGTTTGATCGCTAACTTGCATCGACTTGTATCAACTTGCGAGGACTTGCGAGCTGAGTTTGAGCGTGCTCAAATTTGATGCAAGTTTTGACTCGTTTGAACAGTCAACGCGCTACGCTTCGCAAGCTGTTTTTCTTCTTTTTTAGCCCGAATTTCGGCACATTTGCTTCTCCTACAAATAATTAAAGCAACAACAAACCGGATTTTCTCCTTGTCTTTCGGGTAGCTGATTTTTGTTGAAAATTTTTTGAAAAACTTGCGTTGACTTGCGTTGGGCAACGTTTGGCAGTGTTCAAACGAGATGGGCAAGTGTTAACTTGCTTTTTATTTTAATTTTATTTTTGCTTTTAATTTTAAAAATTGGGTTTCCTGTGGAAAAATTTCAATCCTTATTTGGTCAAAATCGAACTTTGAACCGTGACGTCACATTCCATTACGCACGCTCATGTCGCTCATGTGACTTTAAAAATCGTAAACAACATTACATCATCACAACAAACCAACCTCAGCTGGTGTACGTACGTATGTAAAAATATCTCGATCACCAGGAATCGATTCCCAGAACTGCTCAAATCATGAGTGACAGCGAAGACGGAGGGACTATTCAGGTTGAGGATACAACAGAAAAAGAAAACATCGAGCCCCCGACTAAGAAAGCCAAAGTCGAAGCTAAGAAATTAGATTTGGAAACTCGCTTGAACGAGATACTGAGTTGCAATGTGTGCCTTGCTCTACCTTGTAAGGCTATTTTTCAGGTTAGTTCGGACACAAAAATATATAATTTTAGCGCAAAAAAGGAGCATGAACTACTCGACCATTATTTATCGTTAATTTTTGTTGTATTGGGAACTGTTGTGTTTGGAGGACGCCGCTTGTTCTCGAGTGACGGTAAGATGGAGTTCTCTTTCGCCGTCTTCTTGCTGCATAAAGAAAAAGACTCGCCGTGAGTTGTTCGCTTTCGTAAAAGACTAGAAACCAAACCATTTGCCTAAGATACTTTATCATTTCTCAATGTAATGTCAGAAGCAAGTTGTGTTGTGGAAAAATGCAGACAAATCGGTTTTATCAAGACATATTCTTCAAAATATTTCGAGCACCTCGCGCAGCAAACCGCTCTCGGATTACAAACATGTCCAACCACTTGCATTATCGAATTCATTTTGCTCATAAAACTAAGTGTTTTGTTCTTTTCAATTGATTATTAGTTCTGTGTTAGCAGTGTACCTAATTGTAATATTTTCAAAACAATTGCTTAAGATTTTCTTCTCGAGAAAACGTCGAAAGAATGTTTAGAACAAGGACATTGGAGTGTATTCGCAAACACGGGCTGTTCAGGTTTGACACGACGCCATTCAGCATGGCATCCCAATGTATCAATTCCAAAGATTCTGTAAAGTTGCTGGGTTTTCGATTGCCTCATTTATTTTTTAACAATTATATGCGGCTGTCACCAGCAGTATTTCTCTCTGTGTTGAATACTACCACCATGAAAGCTGTAACATCAACATGATTTTTACCCGATTTTTACATATTTTTTTACGTTGTATTTGCGCTTACAAGCCCTTCTCGTTGTATTGATGTGTTATGTCCGTGATTTTAAAATCTTTCAGTTTTATGGCCTAATAGCAAACATTGGATGCATTTATAAATGATTGAATTTTAAGTTTAATCCCATTGTTCACTCCCTTCTATTATTGGCTGATTCCTTATCTTTTCAATCAAGTTAATTAGAAACAGACCATGATAAAAGAGTCTTTGTCTTGTAAATTTGAATTTTCAATTGTTCAGATTTACCTTTATATTGAAAATTAACAAATGGGATTAACTCCACTATTGTACACAATCCTACTACAAATATTCTAGCAATGCTTGTTTTCCTGCTTTGGCAATTGGTAAATTATTTTTTTCCTCTTCTTTTATGGGTTTGAGATATTTACCATCTTTCACTTGCAGTGCCCAAATGGACACTTAATGTGTTCAAGCTGTTTCAACCACCTACTGGCTGATGCAAGGTTGAAAGACGAGCAGGCAACATGTCCTAATTGCCGCATAGAAATCAGCCGCAATAACTGCTCTCGCAACCTTGCAGTTGAAAAAGCAGTATCTGAGCTGCCTTCACAATGCCAGTATTGCAATCAAGAATTCCCTCGTGTCTTGGTTGGTTCACATGAGAAAGAAGAATGCATTGAGAGGTAAGTGTCCTTTTGCTTTATTTGATGATTTTGTGCTTTCTTTATCCAATGATTTTCTTTCAATGTTCCAAGAGTTGGTCAATAAAGATAATGTTATTCATATACTGTGTCTGTGTATTTGATTTACTGTGTCATTCTGGTCATTTTTAAATAATTTTTTGACTTCATAAAATTTTTAACTCCTTGAGTTGTGGCAAAGGTTAACTATTAGTTTTGGTTGTGGGAATACTTATTAGAAACAAAATTAATTTCTACAAATTTCCCTGATTTTTGAGATTAAGTACTATAGCGTTATGATATAGCTTGACAAATAAAGCACTCTGTGCCCTTTGCAAACAAGTTGAAATGTAGTTATTTATACTGACTATTTTTATATGTAACTATATCTATAATAGTTCTGCATGTTTATAGTATTAGTATTTACTGTTAGCAATAATGACCTAGTTAATATAGTTTATCAACAATATAGGTCTGTACAGTAGGCCATTTCAAATGTGTTCAATAAAAAAATTTAGAGGAAAAAGCTCTTTGTGTCCTTATTTCATATCATTGTGGGTCTATTTAGAAAATATCTATTCATAATGGCTGTTTATCCTGATCCTCAGTAAACCTCAAGATGTCCCTTCTCTAAAATTGTTACATTTTTGACATCCTGTCTCATTTTGGATGAATTGGACACCCATTCTATTAGGATGTGGTTCAAGTACTCATTTGGGAATTAAACAAATTGCAGTCAAACCTCTAAATGATTTCGATTATTGCAGATAATCAGGACCCAGTTGTTTGAAAGATGATTAGCATCAACCCAATGTTAACTAAGAACCAGAAGCCACTCATTTTAATCCAGGATCACTTTTCAAGCAACTGGGCCCAGACTGCCGACTGGTAACATGCTTTTTGGTAGCCATGGAATCATTTGATCAAATAAAGTTTTGAATGTGTTATCGTGCAAACAAATTTTGGCAATCATTACTAGCATATTAGCCAGCCTTCTCTGCAGTTGCCCCTTTGGTGTGGATCCTGTTAGATCCCAACAGCATTTCATTTCCAGTGATTGGTTTAGCAGTTTTTTGGGATGAACCAGGGATGGGGACTCACTGTGTTAAATACTATTTACAGAGGTAGTGTCAAGACTGAAGCCAATTGACTAATATTTGCTTGCCTCAAAATTTTCCACATTAAAAAAAAGGTATTCCCAAGAAGATTGTAAAAATAAGGAAATATTCAGGCAAGCAGATAATGTCTTTTACCCACTGTAAAAAATAAAGGTTTGATTGCAATTTGTTTTTGTTTTTTTGTTTTTTTCCTAAAAAATGTGCAGCACAACATGCTCTTCCCTCTTTCTGATGACAGGGATGGTACGAGGGTTTTCATCCATCCTTAATTGCAAAAGGAAAGATTGAGAGTTATTCTTGCAGGAAGTGACAAGACACAATCCAACTCTAGCTTACTTTGCTGGTCCAAAGTTACCACAATTTGCATAATTACATGACTGCCAGACAAACTTTCCAACTGGGAATTGGGTGATAGGTTACTTTGAAGCCAACAGACATGATGGTGAAAACTCCGCCTCTGTCTGCATTTTTGGCTATTGACCTACTCCCAGTACATATTAAAGACTTAATTAAGTCTGGTGGGGTGGTAATCATGCAAATGATGGTAATATTTAAGAGATTCTGTTGCTCAAGGCTTGTCTCCAAATATAAGCTTCTCTTAGAACTGTGTCTATTATGATGGGTTGCAATTGGGTCTGTCCAAAAACAGTCACTGATCTCTGATCAAGTTCTAAATTCTCCAGTAGATTTCTTGGAGCAAAGAGGAGAGATTGGACTCCATTCAGAGTGTGCTTACACATGTACCATTTTTGAATAGACCCAGGCTCATCTCATGACCAATAAAAATACTGACTCTTTTGAAGAGTCTATTTTGAAAGTTTTGTAATTTCCTAATTTCACCCATCAATAAAAGTGAAATATTTGATTTTCAGTTCTGCCATGTGTCCAGTTGTGTGTAGATTGGATAGCATTGATCCACTTGATAAATCCTTTTGCAGTGGATTAATTTCACCAATGATTTATCTATTGGATCACACTATCCACTGCAACTGGAGCCTGATGTGGATCTCAAGAGAAGTAGCAAGTTTTGAGCAACATTCTTTGCAGTGCATTCATGCACAACATACATCGTCCCTGGTATTTCTTGAAATCTCAGCTGTGTGCACAAATCTTGGTTTACGAGATGGAGAGGGGATCCCTTCTAAAACTGAAAAATTGAAGTGAGATCAGACTCTAAGTTCTCAAAAATTGTCAATTCTAGAACTAGAGAATTCCGAGGTTTGATCAAAAGTCACTTCTTCAGTTTTTGCATGGACTGCTTTTAACATGGCATCCTCTCACTTCATGATATCAACACTGGAGAATTCACAATTTTTTCATAAGATTACAAACATCTGTTTGATGTGAGTTTGTTCCTTGGAAACCCAGCTTAGTATAATAATAGTAGTGCAAGCAAGCTGCAAGTTATCATCACAAGGAAGAAAAGCGGCCATATCTCCCCAAATTAGTGTAGTCCCCCTTTTATGACAGTGTTCTAAATCTTGACAAGAAACCTTGAGCCAACTTATGTTTCTAGGGTGTTAATAGTCAGAGTGAGTAGAGTTTTGGTTCTCAGTGTGTTAGAAAGCTATTGATAGGATGTTAAAATATTGTTGGTAAGATATCAGTATGTTGTTGGTATAAGTTGTTGGTTGTTTTTGGTAGGGTGTCAGTAGGTTGTTGGTCTAGGGTGTCAGTAGGTTGTTTGTATGGTGTCAGTAGGTTGTTGGTAGGGTGTCAGTAAGTTGTTTGTATCGGTATCAGTAGGTTGGTAGGGTGTCATGATCAGTAGGTTGTTGGTACAGAGTCAGTAAGGTTGTTGGCAGAGTGTCAGTGGGTTGTTGGTAGGGTGTTAGTAGGTTGTTTGTATGGTGTCAGTAGGTTGTTGGTAGGGTGTCATGATCAGTAGGTTGTTGGTTGGGTGTCAGTAGGTTGTTGGTAGAGTGTCAGTAGGTTGTTGGTATGGGTCAGTAGGTTGTTGGCAGAGTGTCATGATCAGGTTGTTGGTAGGATGTTAGTAGGTTGTTGGTATGGTGTCAGTATATTGTTGGCAGGATGTCAGTAGGTTGTTGGTAGGATGTCAGTAGGTTGTTGGCAGGATGTCAGTAGGTTGTTGGCAGGATGTCAGTAGGTTGTTGGTTGTTGGTAGGGTGTTAGTAGGTTGTTGGTAGGGTGTCCGTAGGTTGTTGGTAGAGTGTCAGTAGGTTGTTGGTACGGGTCAGTAGGTTGTTGGCAGAGTGTCAGTAGGATGTTGGTAGGGTGTCAGTAGGTTGTTGGCAGGGTGTCAGTAGGTTGTTGGTAGAGTGTCAGTAGGTTGTTGGTACCAGGTCAGTAGGTTGTTGGCAGAGTGTCAGTAGGATGTTGGTAGGGTGTCAGTAGGATGTTGGTAGGGTGTCAGTATATTGTTGGCAGGATGTCAGTAGGTTGTTGGTAGGATATCAGTAGGTTGTTGGTAGGGTGTCAGTAGGTTGTTTGTAGGACATAAAACCTGGTGCTTATTGCTAGCTAGGATGACAGTATATGGTTAGTAGGGTGTCTGTAGGTTGTTGGTAAGAAGTACTCAGTAGGTTACTGGTAAGGTGTCAGTTGGTTGTTGTTAGGATCTCAGTAGGTTGTAAATCCTAACTTGTTGATTGAGAGTATTGTTTTTAGTGATCTAGTCTGAGTGTTGGTTGTACTGTTTATCATTAATTAACATATTCAATTTATTAAATAGAATTTCAGTGAGACATGTATTTTAAAAGTAAGCCATTAGTTGTTCAAGGTTTCTATCAAGTACATTTGAAACTCTGTCCAAGAATTCACTACAGATTTTAACTAATTTTTTTCTTTTCTTGATTTTGCCTGCAGGTGGTCCAACCATATCTTCTGAGCTTCTCAAATGCTCAAATTTTATCTTTCCTAACAATTATAATTCATCTTAAAATGCTCTCCCTTTGATAATTAAATTTAATAATATGTAATTATTCAATGACAGGAGTATTAATGACAATTAGCACATATCAAATCTGCTTTTCAATATTGGCGTATATAAGATAAATTAACTCAGTGGTTGTACCATGTGATAGTTTAATTCTTTCAATTGTTAATTTAATTTATAATAATGTTATATTTGCAACATTTCTGATTCACTATCTGCATGTCGTTTTCACTTTTGTTTTACACATTTTTCACTGCACATTTCATTTAACGTGGTCGTCATTTTTGGAAGCTAGTATTATTTATTATTTACACATTCTTTCCAACCATTACCTCATCTCCAGGTTGGTTGACTGCAAGTACAAGCGCTTGGGTTGCCAGTGGCAAGGCCCATTTCATGAGTTATCTGGACATGAAGTGGAATGCTTGCATCCCAATAAGACTGGCATTGAGCTTATGACAGCTTTGGATGCTATAGATGAATCAAATGCAAAGAGAGTGAAGACACTAGAGACCATAGTTGGGCTCCTGTCCTATGAAAAGATTGCTATAAATGGTTAATATTTCTTTTTTTTTATTCAAACTTAATCCTAGCAATAGGTTACTACTGACTACAGTAATTTTATTATTATAATATTTGTTTATTTTTTTTACAGCAAGTTGGTCTCTCTTCATTCCTCAGGTTTTTTAACTATTTGAATTGATGTATTTTTCATTGGTGCAATAAGCATTGCTCAGAAAATATTTCTTGGGGAAGATTTTAGGGTGACAAAAACTTAAATGAAAGCAGTAAAGAAACTTAGAGAAAGAAGACATGAAAGAGGGATGAATGAAGAAAGAAAACAAAAAAATATATTAATATGAAAGGAAGGAAGGGATAAACATTACAGGAAACACAAAATTTTCCCTGTAAGTTTATAGCACTTTTAAAATCATCATGTTAAGAAATAGCCAGTGAAGCAGTCTTCTTCTCCCTTCCCCTTCAGAGGGTGACTGCTTTGAAGGCTTGAAAAAACTGATTATAGTATTTGTTGTGATTGAAACATTTTGCCCCTTGATTGGTAACATTGAGCTACTGAGTGATAAATACTGATGATTCAGTTGTTGTTATAACAATGCATCCTCTTCCTTGCTCACTAAACTAACAGATTTGCAGTTGAGGCCATACCGCACAGATGACTTCATCCCACAGCTCTACTATGAAACAAGTCGTTTCAATGCCTTGGGGCAACAATGGGTTGTCAAGACAAAAGTTATTGGAAGTGAGAAAATCCTGAAGCGAGGCCTACTGTTCCAACTGGTCCAGAAAACAAAGGGTCAAACAAACATCAAATTTATGATGATTCGGAGCCCATTTGGTGATCTTTCTGTGTTGCCAACCTTACACCACCATGAGTTTGTTGGTGATGCCATGGAAAGTGAGTTTTATGAATTGACATTTGTGGACAGCTTGGAAGCTAACAAAATGCTTGCAGATAAGATGATTAATTTGAGGTTAATGATGTTCCAGATTCCAAACTAGATCATATTTAATACATAAAAAGGAAGGAGACTTGTAATGATTTAGTAGCTCATCTGGAAGAATCAAAATGGAGATGTTGGATTTGGTGCTAATGAATGTTGATTGTATTAAAAAAGTCCAACTTTTCCAGGAGTTTTTGGATATGCTAGCTACTAAAAATTTACAAACAGAAAATAATTTAAATCTTTTTTAACAAATAAAACTTAATTGTAACAAGGAAATTGAATTGACAAAAGCAGGTGAGAAATTTAAGCTGCTAAGAGAGTTAGAGTACAAATACTAAAAGTATGCATTTCTTTGTCCTATTTAGTACTAAATAGCACTATTTAAACAATATAATTTGCATAATTTAGTACTATTTATATACATGCTTTTAGTCTTTGTTCACTATAGGGGACTGTTCAATCAAGAATCTCTGAACTCAGACAGGGGTGGATTGAAGGGAGGGGTGCATGGGGTGTGCACCCCCTCCTGAGATGACTTTGAGTCCTTTTTTTCAATATTTTTCCCACTGAATATCCTCTTGGCAGTTTCCAATTTATAGGATGGTGCACCACTTTCTCAAGATGGTGCACACCCTCCTCAAGATAATCCTGGATCCGCCCCTGTCAGGCCTCCTTTGCAAGGCTTACTTTTTATAGTTGGAATGTGAAAGCTCACAAATTGTATGGAGATAGAGGCTTGGTGATGTCATTGTATATACATGTAACATGTAACATACTTGTCTATTGACCAGAAAGTGTTAACTTAATTCATATTATTTGCAGGAAACTAACAATCTGCTTTTATTTTCAAATGATTTTTAATGTGATTTTGTTTGTTAACACACAGCTGGTCATGTGGAAGTGTAAAGTGAAGTATTTGATATTATTTTGATCTAATATATTAATATAAAATTACATTGATTAAAGTGGTGTGCTGGTGTGTTCTATGGACCTAATCCATATTGTGTGACAATGCTTTCCCAATTCAGCGTGAGAAACCTTTCAAGGAATGATTTGCTTTTGTTTTAAAACTCATTGGATTATTGTCGTCATTCCTTTGGGATACTCACATATTTTTTTTGAAGAGTAAAAACAAAATAAAATGAATCCTTTAGAGGTTTGTCATGCTGAATTGGGAAAACACTGTGATGCATGGATTAAGTTTATTGCATGGATTAGGTCCTAGCTGCACAAAGAGTAGATATTACTACCTGGGCTAACTCGATCAGGGTCAAAATCAGTGGTTTTCTTTAGATTTAACCAACCGTCAAACAACAACAACAACAACAAACAACAACTATCAAACAACCGCGCCTTAAACAACAAATCCCCATTGATCCAGTAGATAAAATTAGACCATTTGTCAATAATTTAAAATGAGTGCAATTTGAACAGGGACTCATCTACAGGTAAGAATATCTACTATTTGTGGAACATTAATTAAATTTATAAATGTTTCAATCAAAAAATTATAAAAGTGAATATGTTACTTTTGCTAAAAATCATTGATAATTAGAGTTTAATAAGTAACTTTGAGTAAAAGACTGAAATGAGATGGTTCCAGTTTCTGGTAAAAAAAGTGTAAACTGGACATCAATTTAAACTATTCAATTAAATTTATTTATTAACAACATTTTTATTGTTATTTTGAATTCATATTTTAAAATGATATTGCAGTTCTATTGTACTATAAGTAGTACTTTTGTATAGTCTATTTAGAGTTCTGTATTTACAGTAGGCCATTATCAATACAGTGCAATCTATATATTTGCATGTAATATTGCATAATTGTGCAATTTTGTATATCCATGTGGATATAATTGTATAAGTGTCAAAAAAGTGCAGCATACATAGTGATGACAAGGTCTATATTGTCCATCAAGTAAAACAGGAAGTATGAGTGTGAAAAACTCCATGCCATGCAGTAACTCTGTCAGTGCTATTTCATCTATAACAACATTCAAAATTCCTGCCATAACTGTGCCATGCATGCCATGGCTGTGTAGTTTTCACAGTCATACAACATTTTACTTTATGTGTTATGACTCCTGGACCATGTTGTCATGAATGCCATGAATTGTGACTGCTCTGGGCTGAACTTTATGCAAATGTTTTGTCGCTCATGATGTTTACAGTCCCACAAAATCTGCACTGTTGCAAGTTTAAAACACACTAAAGCAGATTTTGTATGTGTGAAATGGACCGTGCAAAGTTGTGTCCATGTCAGGTCCATGTTGTCTATAAAACATTCAGAATTCCTACTAATACTGTAACTGTGCCGTGACCGTACTGTTTTCACAGTCATATGAAATCTGCTCTAATACAGTGTTCAAGTGGAAATTGCTGTAATTGTTGCATTGTATATCATGGCCTTTGTTTATTATTATTCAACAGTGTTAGACCTGATCTCTTTAAATTGATTCATTATTGAATGTAAATATATTATAGTCATACTGTTTGATAATAGTATTTAATAAAGAATTTTATTATCAGGAATTTTCTGTTTCTTTTTTGTTTATCTTTAGTACAAATGAATGATACATTTATGACATTATGAACTTCTCATAAACGGAATTTTTATAATGTACATGTATGTACATTTTATATAAGGCTTTTAACTAGGTTGGACAACCTTGGGATTATTCTGAATAAACAGTAGTCACACCTACATGACACCTTATTTACTTTTACCACAGATTCAATATTATATGAGAAGCTTGTAAATTATTGATTAATAGGCTAAAAGTCATCAGCTAATTCACAATTTTTGAAATTTCAAAATGCCATCCAAATAAAAATAAAATATAATCATGCACTGTCCAGTTGATTTATATTTGAAACAGACTTCCTTCAAAGAATAAGCCATCCAAAAAAACATATTTGCAAATCATATGTGGGCCTTGAGCTTCTTTCTCAGAATTTTCCACATCTGAGCAAAATCATATGACCACACTGTGCTGGAGTACCATTTAGTAGGCAGAGTTTGCAGACACAACAACCTGAATTCAGGTGATCACTTTCAAATGTTTTCAGTAATCATTGCATTATCATTCAAGACGTAGTAGAGCAGTTTAACTTACCACACCGTACTAGCCTCCTCCACAGGCAACTCCTTATTTTTCCTCCTTGGTCTTCCTTTGTAGCGGTTATTTTAACCGCGCGGAGACTGAGAACGAGACATGGAGACTTCTCGCATTTCACCTAAACAGGAAGCCCAACACCCGACACTGAGCAAACAGTGTTGCCTGTGGAGGAGGCTAACACCGTACCATGTCTGTTGGTGCTGTAATGTCTAGTTAACATTAATTGAAATTCCTGCTGTAACTGTACCATGCATTGACTGTGACATTTTCCCAGCCATATGAAATCTGCTCTAAAATCTTACATAACAGTGCATTTGCTCAAATCCATATACATGTATCCAGTTAATCATCCTGTACTGAAGGCTACTATTGGATGATACTACACATAAATAAGACATTGCCTATAGCAAGGGCATAGTGAAACCAGTCCACCCCCCTCAGTCTCATAATGTAGTCCAAAGACTCCATTCCCCCAGCCAACATGTAAGCAATAGTCCCAGCAATTCCAAAAAGATTCTTTTCTGTAATAGAGACAAAAGCAATCCCAAGTACTGCTGAAGTGCTTACTAACTTGGACAAATTTTCATTGATGGAGATACGTAAACAACCCAAGAATATACTGGCACCAGCTGTGGCTAGATGAAGATTTCCCAGACCCTGTTTCTGGTGGTGGAAACAAAATCCAGCAGCAATAAGAGGTAGACCTGCATTATAATAAAATTAAAAAAGCATTTTCAAATGTACAATGACATGGAATACTATGAGTATATAGCTATCTAAAAAAGGTTGACAGGGCAAATGGCGAATGGCAATTGGTGATTGCACGACCGAAAGGAATTTTGGGGTAACAAGAATTGCTTCATTTTCATTAATTAAATATCCAAGCAATGCCAGTACCATGCAGTAAAGACCTTATTGGACAAAGTGGTTGATAGGTAATTCATATCTCTGTGCTGGATAGCGGTCTAATAGCATGACCACCGTTCCTTTTGGTCGTGCAATCACCAATTGCCTGGAATCGACATATCACTGTTCACCCCGTCAACCTTTATTGAAATAGTTATATTTAACTCCCCTCTAAAATGACATTTCCCTTTAATTGCTGTACTTTTTTTTGTTTTTGCAACATTTTTTGTACCTAAACTCGAAAAAACAGGTTCACTTGGCTTTTGAATTTGGCCAAAAACAGTGTGTAATTTGTGAATGTCCCAACAGGTGATGCATGATTTGCTATTCAATAAAGAGTATCAGTGTGATTGTGTCAAAATTTATTGCGATTTTAGACTGATTCCATAAGTCACAGTCCCTTGTCCACTTTCTCCAGCCTAACAAACTTTTCACTCTTTTGCATTATGACCAACCACCACAGGAAGCCCAACCAAGGAGCAAACAGACCAACTGAAAGTTATGGAATCAGTCTAATGTGGTGACTGTGATTGTACCACAATTTCCTGTATAATGCATAATTGGTATCTCCCCTTTGCTAATTAATTAACCCAAATTATATAATAATTGGCATATTACGCGTGCTCTGATTGGTCGAACAGCCATGTGTGATTAGAGTACACACACATAGATGGCGTCAGCGAATCTTACGCGCGCTCTGATTGGTTGGAATGTTTCGATAAATATTATATAAAACAGATAGATTCCATTTTTCCGTGCGTCTGTACTCTAATCGATGCACAGAAGACATCAAAATGTGGTGAGAACAACAGTCACGCCACTTGACTTCGTCTCTTGGCGTACTTTTTTTGTTCTCACCACATTTTGACGTCATCCGTGCATCGATTAGAGTACAGACGCACGGAAAAATGGAATCTATTTGTTAAAGAGATGACTCCCAGGTACAGTATTTGTCTCATATAGGTTTACAGTGCAAAACTCAAACCTCTGATTGATGTTAATTATATTTTGCATACTTTTGTCTCACCATCTTCCAATTGGGCCATCCTCACTTTTTTGAACTTTGAAAAAATGAAATGGAAAAAGTAAGAAAGGCCTTATAGTGCTTAGATAAGAGATAAGATAGGAAAATTCATTCTATCCAGTCATACTTTTGGGCTTTGCACTGTAACAGATCAATTCATTGCAAAATGGGCAGGTGTAGGTGTAAGTTTGTTTCCTGATGCATATTCTTGGGAACCAGTGGGTAATATTTTTTTTTGGGGGGGGGGGGGGGGGGGATTTGGTTTTTTGATTTTTCAGTAAAGCTTCTATATAACCCTCATTACTTGAGGTTCATTCATTTATAACTTTCCTATCACTATTAAGATTACAATCGAACATTTTGCTGCTTTTTGCGTTTCAAATTTGCATTTCAGTACACATATAATTTTATCTCCTAATTTGGTACTCACCAGCAACCGATCCAAGCCACGACATAAACTTATGAACCTTTATAACCACATTATGATAAGCAGGCAAGATGACACCAAACCGTACAACACCAGAACAGGCCGCGATTCCCATCAAAGCAAATCCAGCGGCCATATGAGGACTGAGTCTCTCTAACTTTGGATTTCTTGCACAAGAAAAAGACACTAGAGCGAGAACTAGATCTGATAACGCTGTAGAAACGTATCTTGGTTCGATAGTAGCCATTTTGTAATTGATTGGTGTTTTGTACTAGCTTTGAAAGTCAATCAAATAGTGTTGTTCGTTTGATCTACAGCTAATCAACAATCAGCCATTCAGCCATCTTGATCTGAGCTCTTTTAGCACAGGGTTCCCGGTATCATCTAAAAAATGAACGAATAAATAAAAATAGAATGAAAGGGATGATGAGATTTTCAAAATGGTGTTGCTGATAGTCATACTCAGCACTGGATATTATTAAACTTTACGTTTCATAGAATTCTGGAAACGTAACCATAACTAGTATTATGGTCTCTTGCTAGCTGGAGGAACTACCGACCCTAAATATTGTGCTTTATCTTAACCTGGACCTTTTAAATTGTCGAAATGTAGCGTTTTACCGAAAGTCCTGAAATGGAAGACGTTACTCGATCGGAGGGATTATGGCCAAAAATGGAGAGTAAGGAAACTTCAAAAGAAAACAGATCCATATATTCGACCTATAGAGGCTTTTTCTCTCTCTTTGCCTGCCGGCCTTTGCGCAAGCGCGTTTGCATTCTCACTCCTCCCAACCAAACCTTTATTTGAGTTATTATTACATTTTGAGTAAAAGTAAGTAAGTTCTGTTTCCGTAAAAGTTCCCAAAAAGAGTGAGGGGAATCCAGGTCTATCAGGGGAGCAGCCAGGAGTTTCGTGCGACTCATTTTACCCAGCTGAATTAACAGTTTATACAGTATACACAAGCCAAAAATATACCTTTTGCTTGAATTTAAACTTTAAAAAATAGTGTCTTGACAAGAGACCATAATACTAAGAGAGCGAAGCTCAGTATTGATGTCTGTGCCATGTTCGTGGCGGCTAAGGCTATTTTTAGTAACTTCGCCATCGCGCGCGCAAGTTCCTCCACCAATAGAATTTGATTTTTGACGTGCGCGCGGACGGGACCGTTTGAATTCTATTGTTTAAGAGCCTTGCGCGCGCGATGGCGAAGTTACTAAAAATAGCCTTAGCCGCCACGAGCATGGCACAGACATCAATACTGAGCTTCGCTCTCTTAGTATTATGGTCTCTTGGTCTTGATTAACTTGGCAATTGTTTAGCGGGCAATTGCAAAACGCATAAAAAGCGCACGATATTGGATCGCACATTTATAAGAAATATAGAGAAATTAAACGATATCCATATATTAATAATCATGAATATTAATCAATCTCAATATATTTATGAACGATCCAAAATAATTAAAAAAATAAAGGTAAAAACATCAGTACCCGTAGCAAGACGATAAGTAGTCAGGATATTCAGGTAAAAAAAGAAAAAGTTATAGAAAAAGAGCGAAAAAAAGAAAATAGAAAAAGGATTCGCCCCCGAAACGACTCGAACCTGTTAGATATGCACCCCCCGGACACAAAGTAGAAATGATTATTTAACTGAAAAATAAAAAAGGAAAAATTAAATTCTGGGACGATTCTCCCGAGACATTCAAGGAAGCTGAGACATCGAATCGACTTACGTTACGGATGAAGATTTCGGCCCCATCCACGCTATCCCGGTGCTACATAAAACAGTTGTCTTAGCCCAAAGGCCAGGGAGGGAGACGATATCCGGACCCTAATCCATACCTTTAGATATCACCTTAGACCTCTGCGCTACCTAGACACTTAATAATTTTAATGTCTAATTGGGGTAGTCTATTCGGCGAAGTTTCATTATGATGCTAATATGTTTGTCCCAAATCCTTGGGGACATAGAGGAACCAATCCAAATCGAGTATTTTGAAGAAAGATCAACAAAGTTGCGTTAACAATATGCGTTTTAGGTCCATCGAGCTCCTGTGTAAGGTGAAGAAGTTATGCTGTATTTTAGTATGGATCTTTATTTTCTACTGCTGGATGAAGGTTTGCAACTGGTAATCACATTTGCTATTTAAGAGTAGTCCTAAAGCAGATCTCGATGATTATCCAGACAAAGGGCGAAGATTTGAAATGTCAGCAAAGTTAAGTATCTCGTTTACAAATATCTTAACTCAACTGAAAGTTGTACATTTAGAGATTTAATAAACTTGATCACTAAGGGTTTCATCAGTTGTATTTTCAAGTCTAGTTGGGCAGGAGGACAAGAAAATCTCGTGAACCCTAACCCTAATCTTCTGAGTCTCTGCTAGTAGGGAATCCCGTACTGATAAAGAACCTGTGCCAGCGCCAAAGACACGAGCTTTTAAAGCATATGTCTGCAAGTTTTTTTTATTCAAATTCTTAATAGAAATATCATTTTGAGTTTTACTTTTTCTTGCACGTACGATTTCAAGTGATTGCAAGGGGAAACTAGAAGGGAGGAGGAGGGGATCGGGGAGGGGAGGTGAGGGGAGGGGAAGTTGTTAATCCACGTCCCCTGGAATTTCCCTAGCTATGTTCGTGATTGTACACTCGAGCTACACATTTGATTGAGTCAGTTCGTCGTTTTACGCCATTGGTTTCCACATATATAAGACAGGGCACCCAGCGTGGAGTAATCGCCCTCACCTGATCTTTTTAGGGCGGTGTTAAGGCCTGGTAATACGAGAAACAAAATCGTGCAACTTGTCGCGCAACATTGTTGCGTTGCAAGTTGCAGAGCAAATGTTGCTCGTATTACCACCCTGCGCGCAACAAATTTTCTTTGTTGCATGAAGTAGAAACACTGTCTACTTTTTGCAACGAAGTTGATATGATCGTTCCATGTTAAGTTATTTGCAACGTGAATACCGAGGAGTTTGTAGCTAGACACTCTTTCGAGATGGTCTTCTCCAATGGTAATTTCTGGAATGTCCGGTACACGTTTTGAGAAGCACACGAGCATTTCTTTACATTTCTTTACAATATACTACATATACTACACCTACTACCGATACTACACTGACTACATGTACAGGTACCACATGCACTACACTGACTACAGCTACACTTACTGCTGGTACTACACTGACTATAGGTACTACAGATACTACTGCTACTACACTTACCATGTGTGTTACGCCAACTACAACCACTACACCTACTACAAATACTACGTCTACTATGTCTACACAGCCTTCCCACTACAGGTGCTACAGGTACTACGCGTAGTACAGATACTACAAGTACTACAGATACTACAGGTACTACACGAGCTACAGAAACTACACCTACTACAAGTACTACACCTACTACGTGTACACTACCTACTATGGGAACTGCTGTACTAGGGCTACTAAAGATACTACAGGTACTACATTTACTACACCTACGACGGGTGCTATACCAACTACAACCATGCACTACACCTACTCCTACTAACAGCAAGTGATAACATGACGAGTATGCGCGAACCGCTGGACGGAAGTGGCCTCAATTACGGTTTTAACCTGGCTTAGGGCTACCTCTCTCATAAATAGAGTTGTATATAGTCTCGCCAAAGTTTTTCGGAGCATTACAGTCGAGTGCAGAAGTACGAACAGCTAGAAATTGCCCTTTCAAAATTATCCATTTGTCCAAGACAATAGAAGTTGGAGACATGCGCAGATGTTATCACTTGCTGCTACTCCTACTACTACGCGACGGACTGTGATATGCCCTTATAAACCTCAGGACATTAGAAGTCGTCCTTACATGGAGTCGTTACCTCCGAGGACGTCACCGGGGCTCTTGGCAATAAAAACAATTGGGCTTCCTGTGGGTTATCCAAGACAAGCAAAGATGGCGTCCAACACGGACTTGCCTGGCAGGCTTCCCTTGTTGATCTTGGAAGATAAAGTTCTTCTTCCAGGTTCTTCCATGAGGATAGCTGTCAGGGATAGTGCAAGGTAGGTCTTGGCTGCATTTCGTAGCAAAATGTTATGGACAATAACAACAAATTCAGTCTATAACTTCCGCGAGTAAAAATATGCACGCAAGGGGGCCTAGAGTTATGTAACTCAATAAATTGTTTTATTTTTTCCTTCAGTATTCGTATGATTGATTCAAGACTGCTAAAGAGGGATTTGCTTAGAAGTGTTCTTGTAGGTGTGGTTCCTCGACGATCTAATGAGGAGGTATTGTACATAAATTATGATGAGTAACCATTAAATATTTAATTTTTACCAGTAATTTCTACAGTAGTCATGAAAACTTTATTATTTTTTTACTGTTTTTTATTAATTTGTTGTGATACCATTATTTATCAATGCATACTTTAAGAAGTATGCGCCTGTTTTCAAAAATAATAAAACACAAATTAAAATTGTGGGGTACAAAAATGTCATAGTGATTTCTTGAATGATTTTTCAAGATTTTTCAAAAAATGATTCAAACTGGTTCAAAATGGTATCACTGGGTTTCTTCAAGGCTTAATATCATTTGGTTTCTTTAAGCCTAAATAACAATTCATGCTGAAACAAATTCAGCAAATAAAATTGGCTGGTTTCCTATGGGAATTTTGCATACCTTGCATGACATTATTAAATTTAATCCCCAAAAATTGAAAAGAGAACACCAAAGTTAGCAAAAATTGACATTTGGTAGTAGTTTCAATGAACTGCACCAAAGTTATGGGATGCTGAAGTTGACATATTTTCTCAAGAAATGCTTGATACAGGGAAAGATTGCCCACCACCATTCATTTTTACTGCACCAATCAGAACACCTGTTCACAATAGGCAATGTGCATGAGTGCCATTTTCTAGAACAAAGCATGATGGGAAACTGAGTCCTTGCACATTTTCATTCCCACTGAAATATAAAGCACAAAAATTTATCTTGGTCATTTCTTTACAGAATATGCAAGTATATATATTTTAGCATAAGAAAATTAAAATGTTACAAAATGCTTGTAGGTCGCTAGAAATCGTTGTTAAATTTTTCATGGACTCTAACTCCCAGAGTGCTTTGCAAGCTCTTGCGCACATTATGTAGGTTTCCAAAATTCAGGGGTTTATTTGCAACTGTTTCCTTTTTTCCCATCCCTTCCCCCATAATCTCTGTTTTTGCTAACACCTGATAGGTATCCCAAATAACCAGATGTCTCCCTTTCTCTTCAAAGAAATGCTTGCTATATTCAATAATAAGGTAACAATTTTAATTCATCAGCATACTAGTGAGTCCTTGATAAATACAATGGGCACAGCAGCCGTGGTTGTCCAGGTAACAGGGACAAACTGGCCTAAACCTTTATACACCATCTTGGTCACTGGGTTATGCAGGTTTCAAATTGAAGGTATCGTCCAGGAAGTCCCATTCATTGTTGCAAGTATCAAACAGATGGATTCTCCTGCAAAACAAGGTGAGTATATATGTTATGGTCTGAAATTATTTTTGGTTTGAATCTTGATTTTTATATAAAGGTTCAAATGCTAGGGCAAGGGTTTGCAAACTGGAGCTCATGCGTTAGAACCGATTTAAAAACCTCCATCCTATATTTCATGTTTTTGTCAGAGAAAATCCAGGTTAAATTTTATGTAAATTAGGATAAGTCTTTAGTTGAAATACTCCAGTTTCGAGTTAATTTTGCTCAGCGTTAGCCTCAATACCGCGTAATATATTCTTTTGTGTTCAAGTCATTAACCTGGAATGTACACAAATGAACAAAGCAAATGCTATAGAATTCTTCTGGGGTTTGCTTGATTTCTTTGAATATCTCACATCTAATCGAGGCTAATGCTGAGCAACACAGAACTCGAAACTGAAGTATTCAAGACCCTGGTCATGGTTACTGGTATGATTTTCATTGTGTTCACTTTATGAATTATTGTTAAGGTTTTTAATTATATGTATTGTCCTATTAAATTGTGATACCATAATGATTATTAACAAGATATTAATGGAAAATAGAATAAAACTGGTTTGAAAATCTGGAGCCAACAATAATTTTGTATTTCCAATTTTACTTGTTTTAGAAATAGACATCAAAAAGAATGCAGAGCTGACTTCACTAGCAGTTGAATTCAGAATGCTAGCAGAAGACCTTGTTGATATATTGGATGGCAAAATCCCAGTCATAACTCGCTTAAAGGTACATGTACTCTCGACTCATAGTAATAATAGTGCCCAATGTCTTTTAGTGCTTGCACACTGAAAATCTCATTGAGGGACACTGGACTCTCACACACTACCACTGCATTGTAGTATTCTGTACAAACAACTCTCAGCTTGCTAGTTTGTTTTTATGGAGGGAGGAAAAACCAGAGGACCCAGAGCAAACCCCTCAAAGGAAGGGAGAGACTGAATGTCTACTCACATGTGATGCCATGTCTGGAATCAAATCCAGGACCACAGAGGTGACAGACCTGTGGTCTCATTGGAACCCTTAATTATCTAATAGTTAATCATGTTTAACAAAAATGTTTACCATGTTGACAACCATTTATAATTATTGTTAAGAAGAGTGAGATAGCCACACTAGTTAAGGTGACTTATAGTTAGTAGTTATTTTCATAAGCTCCATAGTAGGTGGTAGAAAAATCAAATCCATAGGCATAGAGTAAGTCTGTCAGAAAGCTGAATGAAAACAGTTAGTGTGGTTGGAAAATAACTACTTCGAGTCACCTTAAATGCTCAATGAGACCATGGCCATTGTTGGTAGGGGAAGGGGTTCTGGATTAATAATGGTATCAATTCAAACTAATCAGTTAACATTTCAAATTTATTTTCTTGGTTTAAGGAAATGCTCAGTGCCCTCCCAGACTATAGTCTTCCAGACACACTAGCATCAATTGTCAAAGCAACCTTTGATGAAAAACTAGAGGTATTGAATGGTCTAATATTTTCAAATTAACTCTGGCACAAAGACAGTGACTACCATCATTACTAATTTTTAATTACTGATTTATTTTATTATCTACAGGTTCTTAATACCCCTGATTTAGTGGAGAGGTTTAAAAAGGCTCTACGCCTCTTGAAACGACAGCAGGAGGTGGGTTGTGAGATTCCAAGGTTTTGTATTTGAAAATTGAGGGCAAAACTCTTTTTTACATTCCAATTTTAAGTAAAAAATTTATTTTATCCTCAGACTCTTCCAACATTGTAATGCTGCCAGCATCAGAACATTTGCTGCTTTAGTCCATTTCTTCAACATTACAATGCAATGCGATTGACATTGTGCACAATATTACCTGCAAAAAATTCATTGCACCACCTAATATATGTTCTTTAATATTGCCTTATATCAGCCATAATTTCCCTTTTCCGATGAAGTGGAAGTCAATTGAACTGTACGTACTGGTGGAGAAAATCATGAATGTGTGTGTGACATTTATTTCAAACACCAAAAATTCTAGCATGTATGCATCTTATTGTAATTTGCATGAAAAGCTGCATGCAAGGCACCCAGACCCAGTCACATCATGCAACACTGCAACCAACAGTGGAGTTATTTGGGAAGACACCTATAATAATGTTTTTTATGAATTTCATAAGGTACACATGTATTCAAATAGTTATAATTGTTTCTAACTTTTAATTTATATTTAAAAGAGTCTCAAGTTAAATGGATCAGTCCTCAAGTCAAGAACTAATGACCCATCTCGTAAAGCAAGACAAATTTCTAAAAGGGTAAGTGTTATAAAAGAATCAGCTATGATCACTGATGTTAGTGCCATCCTTTATGTAAAAGGTTAGAGGCCCATTTATTGAAAGACCCATTACTTTATGGGCCCATAAACATGGTGTGTGAAATATAAAATTCCATTGATTTGACATGATTTATATGATTTTTCAAAATTTCTTTGATATTTCAAAATTTCTTTGATTTTACAGGCAAGTGGGAATGCATTCCCATAATTATTTTTGTGGTGGCAATACATTGTACATAATTATATCATGTTTAGACTGTCTAAGGATGGAGTTCCCATAACTTGCATGTCTTTATCATTGATCTGCAAAATGTTTAACTGTACAAGTGAAATGTTTTCAGTATGGTGGAAGTTCCTTTCCAATAAGGTTCTCCAAGAGTATGGAAAGTCAAGATGACAATGAAGATGAAGATGACATAGAGGAACTTGAGCGCAAACTAAGAGCTGCAGAGTTGCCAGATCATGCCTTAAAAGTTGCTATGAAAGAGATTAAGGTATAAATATCTGTTGTGGCTACATTAAAGTTCTGCCATTGCTGGATTGTCCTTCCTCCTCTTCCTCCTCTACTATATATACATGTATATATCCCCTTTTCCTTTCCTTCCTCACCTCCACTTCTCCTCCACAGCCCCTTGCTCCTTCTCCTCATTATCATTATCATCCTCTTTTCCCTCCTCATTGTCCTTGTCCTACTACACAACCCCTCCATAATACTCTTCTGCATCTTCTCCACCTACTTCTCCTCCTTCTCCAGACCTGCTTCTCTCCACCTCCTCCTCATTAATTATCCTCTTCTGGATCCTCTTCCTTGTCCTTGTTGCCCTCCTCCCCCTTCAACACCCCCCTCCACCACTGCTTCCACCACATCTGCTCCCCTTTTCCTCCTCCTCATCATCCTCTTCAACCTGCTTGTCTTTATCCTCAATGCACTCAGGACTCCTCCTTCACCACCACCATTCATTCCACCTCCCTCTATGCACCTCTGCTCCTTGGCCGCCTCCTCCTCTTCCTCCTGCTTATTCTTGTCCTCACTGTCCTCCTCCTTCACCACCCCTCTCAACCACCTCTTCTCCTCAGCCTCTTCTTCATCATTATCATCCTCTTCTTCTTCCTTGCCCTCATTGTCCTTCTCCTACTCAACCACTCACTCTACTGCTCCTCCCCCAACTCCTCCATCTTCTCCTCCTCCTCTATCCTATTCTGCTTTTTTTCCTGAACATCTCCTCCCTTCTCCTTAAATAAATAAGTACAATACATAAATAAATAAAATAAATAATAATAAACAAATATAAAAATATTATTACTGGGAAGAGGAGAAGTTAGTAATAAATAATAATAAACAATAGTAACATAAATAAGTAAAATAAATAAATAAATATTCCTTATTTATCCTCGGATTTTCTGAGTAGCATTTCTGCTAATATCTCCGAGACTCATTCCCACACTCGCTACCCCTACATTCGATATACTCTGCATACAATTTAAAAACTCACATGTTGATTTTACGGAGGGAGGAAAACCGGAGAACCCGGAGAAAAAACCCTCGTGGCATGGTAGAGAACAACACATCAAACAAACTCAAACTCACATATGATCCAGCGTCCGAGCCGGGACTCGAACCCGGACCACAGCGGTGAGAGGCGAGTGGCTTAACCACTATGCCACCCATGCCACCCACTCCTTGTACTCCATTCACCACTAACTTCTCCTCTTCCCAGTAAACCTGATTCTGACTTTTTTGGGGTACCATCAACACCACTATCAGAGGTTATTTACATGTCAAAGTATTGAACATTGCATGTGTTGTACATTTTATAATCATAAAAATATTCTCTAACCATTTTCATTTCTTTACAGCGCTTGAAGAAAATGCCTCCACAGTTTCCTGAACATGCAACAACAAGGTATATCATTTCTGCTACTGTAACAATCTATTTACTGGTGTCTAGTAACCTATTATGAATTGAACCATTTCCAGGAACTATTTGGAATGGATGATTGACTTGCCATGGAGTAAGGAGACAAAGGACAAGCTTGATATTGCTAAAGCAAGGTAAGGTAACGTGTTATGGACATCAGTCTCTGCCTACATTGTTGCATCATTTTATCCTCTGTACAATCTTTAAATATATTGTTAAGGGGCTCAGTATCATCATTGTCATCATCATCATCATCAGAAGTCATCATTGTCATCAAATGAACATCCATTACTTTCTACTTAATTACTAGACATGTTTACTTATTACAATAATTTTTTTATCATGACAGTAGCTATCACTATCATACACTAGAGTCTGATATATTAACCATACCTTAATGTTCTTTAAATATCATTCTGTTCTTTAGATATGACCTAGATCAAGACCACTATGGCCTGGAAAAGTTAAAGAGAAGAGTGATAGAGTATCTTGCAGTTCGAAAATTGAAAAACAGTTTAAAAGGTACACAGCTGTTTCTGATCATAAATGTTTCACAAATGTTTCATATCATCAAATGTGAAATTTGGTCAGAAAAATATCCGAGGCTATAGAAGGGAATCATTTTAAATCTGTGACCTTTTGAGTACTAGTCAGATGCTGTAACCACTGATCTGAGCAAATTGTACAGCATGTTTGCAAGTAATTCAATCCATATACTTGATGTACCTGAATTTTGTATGATTTAGCTCATTATTTCACCTAACTTTTGAGCATTTTATTGATGTCATCCGTTGTCTTTAAGAGGACAGATTTGCAATTTGTAATTTTTTATAGGACCTATTCTGTGCTTTGTTGGTCCTCCTGGAGTTGGGAAAACAAGTGTTGGAAGATCAATAGCCAACACACTTGGAAGAGAGTTCCACAGGATTTCATTGGGTGGAATTCATGACCAGTCAGACATCAGAGGACACAGGTTTGTTTGATATACATGTACTTACTAGTCTTCTCTATAAGCTTAAAGTGTTGTTACTTTCACATCCTCTAAATTATCTAATCTTTCTGGTTTTCCTTTTGCTCCTCAGTCTCTGGTTGCATGAATTGTGGATAGGGATCCAATACTGTAGATAGCAATATCCACCCTTAGAGTAGATTTCGTATGACTGTGAAAGGGGCACCGCATGGTCACAGCACGGTTACGGCAGGAATTTCAAATGTTCTTATAGACAACACGGCACTGACACAGTCACGACATGGTGCGGTCCATTTCACACTCATACAAAGTCTGCTCTAATGCAACCAGAGCAAGTTTTTCTTACCTCTATATCATCTTCCTTGTCTCTTTGTCTCTTTTTTTTTTGTGTGTGTTTTTACAAGATTCTTGTTTTCTTAATTTTCATGCTCCTACAATGTATCTCCTCTTCCTATTTCTGGCTCTCTATTTTGCCCGAAACCTTTTGCCCACTTGCTTGCAGCTGGATCTTTTTGATTGTCTATTTGCAGGAGGACATATGTGGGTTCCATGCCAGGAAGAATCCTAACTGCACTGAAGACTGTTGGTGTCAAGAACCCTGTTATTTTACTGGATGAAATTGATAAACTGGTAAGAACAGCACAAGTTGTCAGAAAGATCAGTATTTTGACAGCACTCAAAAGCATGTTGATCAATAATATTTTCCAAAAGTTGCATTTAAATTTGAACAAACAACCATAGTGGCTGAAAACACTACAGATGGAGTCTGAGTAAGCTATCAATTCAAAGTTTAAAGTTTTGGTTGCACTTGTTTTGTTATAATCTAGAGTAAGAGCCTTCACGGTGACCCAGCTGCTGCCCTGCTTGAAGTATTGGATCCAGAACAAAACTGGACATTTGTAGACCAGTATCCTTTGACTTCATTTGAAATTATACATATGTTATGTAATACATAGAACTGTGAGCATTGTTAATGCTTAAAACTCATTGTCACCATTTGTCATGATGGCATTTGGTTATGTATGCATACAAAGAGCAATACCTTCATTTGGTTTAGCTGCATAATGGGCTTACGGAAATTTCATCTTTAAAATTCTTATTTGACTGTGAAACCTATGTGCCATGCTATATGTATGCCATGCTGTGTAATGCTGAGACCCACCATGCTGCAACATGACAGGGAAGATTTGTTCATAGTCATACACAAAAATGCTCTATCATATAGCTGTGGTTTCAATTCCTTAACTACAATCCAGCTATCTGAATCTTCCCTTTGATTTGTCACAAGTAAGTATTGAGTAATCTGCCTCACAACTGTGTTTAATTGTATTACACAAAGCTTTGTCATGTGGTGAGGAAGTAATTGCATGATGAAACTAAACATGGCTGCAAGGGAGACTAAACTAAGGAGTGTGCATTGCATCATTTTCTGTCCAAATAAGAGACCCAATACATTGATAACAGAGACATTGTGAGCACATGCTTTTTCAGTGTTAGTCAGGACATTTTCATCAGTTACTTTCTTACATCCTAAATTGATGGGCAGGCATATTATTGAAAGGGATGTGCCCATTGCTTTTAAGTGCATAAGATCCCTATTATCACATTCTAGATTCCAGATTCATTGATTTTTAACTTTTAAATTTTTTTCACTTATTTAAATAATTAATTTTTAATTCAGGGTGCAATCAAGGATCACTTACCCCATTTTTACTTGGATGTCTTCTTTAATGATGTTTTCTATTATTATTTTGATGCAGGTTCTATTCATCGCCACAGCAAACTCTGTGTCATCTATTCCTCCAGCATTGCTAGACAGGATGGAGGTATTGAGAAGTGGAATGGAAAAGTTGTTTGGATTACTTCATGATCACACCTCTGCTTTCCAGTTGTTACATAAAAAGAACTGATGCACTGACACAAAATTGCACTGTCTAACAATTAAATGTGGACAATTGTTCAACTTGTAAGACTGTCAGGCCAAAGTGCTGTACAGCAAGTGAAATAACAACAAAATCTTGCTGCATTTAATTGTTATCATTGTTTTCTCTAAGCCATTTCAGGGGCGTATCCAGGGGGGTCCTAGGGTGCCCGTGACCCCCCTTTGAAAACAAAAAGATGATAGAAATAAAAGAATCTGACTGGAGAAAGATTGAGAAATTGGAAGTGTGACCCCCCTTTGGTGGAAAATGGAAAGTGTAACCCCCCTTTGAAATATTCTGGATACGCCCCTGCATTTTGTCTTTATTATATGTCATATTGTTGCATTTTTAGTTGAGCCTCACTGTTAATGGAACCTCGCTTAGCTACTTTGGTACAATGCTTTATGTTTTTAAAAAAAATCTTATTTGTATTTTATTTTAGCTCATACAAGTCCCAGGCTACACTCATGAAGAAAAATTGGCTATTGCTACCCGCCACCTTATTCCCAAACAGCTCAAGGTACTTGCTTCTTCGTTTACTCATTTATTTATTAGGTAGCATTTTGTGACTTAAAAACTTGCATAGGAATGACAAGTGTACTGAAGAGGATGTCTGTTTTGGTATAAGTTTCTGATTATCATATTTTCTCTTTTTAGTCTCATGGCTTAGAAAATAATGATGTCGAATTTTCACAAGAATCTGTCAAGACTATAAGTAAGTACACAATATTGGGAGTTAAATTATTGGTAAGTATTAAGGCATGGGAGCTGGAGTGCAATGCTCCATACAACTTTAGCTGTGTTTGTAAAACTACTTGAGAAAAACTGATGTTGAAAATTTCTCGGCAACATCTCATTTTGCAGTTGTTCCAGGATATTCATGTTTTTAAAAGTCAGAAAACTGAAATGAATTTTCCGAAGATATTCTGAAGTTGATAATTCAATATTATTTAGCTTTGACGGGTTGTGACATAAATCTTACTTATATCCCGGCAAGCCAAGGTAAATATCTATTGTAATTTTGATTTCATTTTGGCTTTATACTTAGCTGATATTTGCTTAATTTCTGTAGTTTCTACAGTTTACGTAATCTTGCTCTGTTCGCTCTTCTTTTAACAACAGATTGACGTCACACACATAGACAAATTTTCCGATGGACGTCCAAAATACATTTGGGCGCGGTCTTAAAAAAATCTCAAGAAAGTATCACGAATTTGAACAAAAAACTTAATTGATTTCTTTAAAAACATTTTTCACAGTTAAGTCAAAGTTGTATGGTGTATTGCACTCTTTTGAAGAGTTTTGGTATTTATTTCCTACTTTTTCTGTTAAAGTTTCTAGTTATACTCGAGAAGCTGGAGTTCGTTCTCTAGAGAGAAACCTCGGTGCTCTTTGTCGATCAGTGGCTGTTCAGGTAACAAATCGTTTATTGATTGTTTAATTGTTTAGGAGATAACAGGAATGGGGCGTGACTTGATGGAGTTGAAGAAGAAGTGTATGGTTTTATGCTTTGCAAAACGATAGTTTACAATGTTGTATACAATATTTGTTGTCAATATGTTGTTTAGAATATTTGTCCTTTTTATGCAGTTCGCAGAGAAGAGTCAGGACAAGGTGGAAGCGAATGACAAGAAAGAGACGGGAGCTGATGCAAATAAGACAGAACGAGCTGAATCAACTAAAGGGTTGGACAGCAGAGGAAATCATTTTGTAATAACAAAAGACTTCGTGGTAGACGTTTTAGGGGTACGAGCAACTTCCACAGGCTAGAAAGGAATTGCGAAATCCTTCTCCTCATACATTGTTCGATTATATATACACCCTTCTAATAAATGCCACAACGTATTGTTTTCCGCGCTTGACGTCAAATTTGTTCTTTTGAAACTTGTACAATGTGAATGCAATTGAAAAGAATAAATTTGACGTCAAGTGCGGAAAACAAACGTTGTGGCATTTATTAGAAGGGTGTATACCTGGGGCTATCTTGTTACACTCTGCGCAAATGCTACCTACAACATCCATCGTTGTTGGCAATTATTGGTTGACAATTCAAACGAATCCAACACTGTTGCGTTACAGGACAGCTTCCTTGGGAGTTGTTTTGCACGGGCCTTTACAACTTTTGTTTCAATTGCTTGATGCCATTGACATGAAGGTACAATATGAAACAAAGCATCTCAGTCATCTTCCAGTGTAGCCCACATAGAGGCTCTGTGTCGTTCCCTGTCTCCCCTTACCCTCCCCTGGTTCTCATCTTGTATTGTTTTATGGGTGGCATGGGTGGCGTAGCGGTAAAACGTTCGCCTCTCACCGCTGTGGTCCAACGGGTCGGGTCACTGGTTCGGGCCCTGCGGATGCCACATGTGAGTAGAGTTTGTTAGATGTGTTATTCTCACCCTTGCCACGAGGGTTTTTCTCCGGGTTCTCCGGATTTCCTCCCTCTGTAAAAAATCAACATTTGAGTTGAGACTTGTATGCTTAAAACAGTCAATGTAGTATGTGTGAGTGGATAGTGGCCCCAATTAGTGCGAAAGCGCTAGAACGGCTAGGCACTTTAATAAAGAGAGATTTAGATTTAGAAAATACGCGAAGCATTCTGGTAGTAGTGGTCAAATGACGCCATAATACAAACGTTCTTTGCGTTCACTCAATGAGAGACCTTTCCAACACGCAAAGATAAAATCCGTATCTCCGCACGCCCATGTAATATCCTCTATTATTTCATACTCATTATCTGCTTTAATTAATAGATGTTTACCATTCTTTCCTCAGCCTCCAATTTTTGAGTCTGAAGTCGCACAACGTCTAGCCGTACCCGGAGTTGCAACAGGTAAAACTTGCCCCACCTACCCCTCCCCCGTGTGATAAACTTTTCCTTTCTCTTCCCATTCCACATTCTTATGATAAGGAACAACAATTTCTCCTCCCTTCTCCTTCCAGCTTTCTCTTCCCTTCTCATTTACACGCTAAAAAACGAGCAAAACGAGCAAAGATTGTTTTCCCCATCTGTTCAACATTCAGTTTCTCTATTTCACCGCTTCGACTCAAAGAAAAATGCAAAAGCCTAATAGTTATTCACGAGGTGTTCACGTGTTTCAGGGTTGGCGTGGACAGCTATGGGTGGAGAGATCATGTTCGTAGAAGCAACACGTATGGGAGGAGAAGGACAGCTTACCCTTACTGGGCAACTTGGTGAAGTTATGAAAGAGTCTGCGCAGTTGGCATTGAGCTGGCTCAGAAGTCACGCTGTTGAAGTAAGTACTGTGCAGTTTTTAAGAAAAACGATAGATAGTCTATAGTGGGATCAACTGCCTCCATCTGAGATTGAAAATGAAATTAAAGTATAACTTTTAGTGATCTGATCCTGGTCTTATGGGACGGCACGTGCTCATGATTTACCACTGCCAAAAGTGCTGTAAAATACTCCAGTTTCAAGTTCTGTATTGCTGTGTCTTAGCCTTGACTGGTTCACAGTACGGCGCGGTCCGTTTCACACTTGTATGAAAACCTCCGGCTCTAACTAACTTTTTTTTTCAAAAACGGAAGCTCATTTTTGGTTCCAGATTCTATATTTTTCTCCGGGATCTCTTGTGGTCTAGTCTAGGTTCGTTTGCGGTCCCCTACGTTTTGCTCTAATTAACCTCCCCCATATATTACCTTTAAATAGAGACAGGCTTAATATTTTATGCAATATTTTTGTTCTAGTACAATCTAGCCAATGACCATGAAGTAGACTTGGTTGGACGAACAGATATTCACGTCCACTTTCCTGCTGGTGCTGTAGGCAAAGATGGACCTTCAGCAGGACTCGCCATTATCCTTGCACTTGTCTCGCTGTTTAGGTAATAAAGCATGGATATGATATGTGATAAGGGCTGTTATACGTTAGACATCAACGTTATTAGAGTAGATGACTGTGGAAACGGCACCGCACGTCATTTCACGACACGGTGACGGCATGAATTTCAAATGTTTTTATAGACGTCACGGCACTGACACGGTCACGGCACGGCGCGGTCCGTTTCACACTCATACGAAATCTGCTCTATCATTATCCTCATCATCATTCTGCGACCTTAGATGAGAGTCCCTGCACAACTGTTTTCCAGCATTCCACTAGCAAATTTCTCATGATAACTTCCAGTTCATTGATATCAGTACCAGAATCCCTAGCATTCGCGACGTAGTAGGTGGGCCTGCCGTCCTTTGACAGCCCATTAATTTTCTATGTCTACTAAAATTAAACAAACCCACTTGGCTCAAATAGTTTGGTAGAATTCTTGTGTACGTGGTTAGAACTGATGATTAGAATTTCTCAAAATCGCAGATAAAAAACAAGATAAAATCATTAGAAGGAAATGCTTGCAAATGACCCATAATGGCCCAGTTGACCTTGATTCCGTCGCTGAGACACAACAGAGCCGGTTTCGTATGACTGCGATTTCGAATGTTTTTATAGGCATTACGACACTGACCGATCACGAAAACACTCTCAGTAGTACCCTGTGTTGGCCACCATCACGAAAATTTATGGTTCGCATTTCGTTTACATGCAGTCGATGTGACTTTTTCGTGGAAATCAAGGTTCAAAACTCGTTACGTGAATTCCAATTGTAGGCGTTGTCAGCCAGGGAACTGGTTAAAAGCGTGCCAAAGAGAGAATCATGGTGGTTTCCTATTTTGATAATTATCAGTTAAGGGGGCACGAGATCATGTAAACCACTCAATCTAAACTAGTCACTCTCGAAGCAAGGGAAAATTTCTCGATCTATTCGAAGTTGTGTTTCCAGACGGGCGTTTAGTCTCGTGAAACGTTCCTTTGAAGATTAAACACGGTTGTAAAGGGACTTTCAAATGTGATCTTTTCTTTTTCTCATTTTATTTGTTTTAAATTTTATACAGTGGAAGATGCACTCGATGTGACACAGCTATGACAGGCGAGATAACTCTCAGAGGACTTGTTTTACCGGTACGTCGGTATTTCGTTCCCTCAAAACCAGCCCTCATTAACTCCTAATGGATAAGGTCACTGGTTATCAAAGTACCTGTATCTTGACACTTCTTTCATTTAACAGATAGAACAGCTTTTTCCGTGCTCCTTTCAGTAATAAAGCACGCAGGAAGTGACGAGAGCACGAAAGAAGTGTAAGGAGAGCACGAGCCGTAGACTGTGCTCCGTTCTCTGATAAAGCACAGCTTTCAGCCAATCAGAGCGCGCGCATCGATAAGAGTGTATAATAATTTCATTCTTAGTTTTTCCTCAACATGAGTTTTCCAAGAGGGCAGTAAACGTCATGTCACGCCTAAGGATATATAGACCCTTTGCAAATACATGTTTCGCCTCACTTCCACGCAACTAAACAATGGCATGGTTAGGTGATTCTTTTGTATCACTGAGCCAAAACGAGGCGAAGGGTGTATCTGCATATTATTAGTAGCTTTATGCAAAGGGTCTATAGGCCATTTCTCTTCCCGGTAAAATTCCCAGTGTAGTGACTCCCCATCATGGGTCCTGAGTATAAGGCCTTTAGATGGAAGTAGAAATAGAATGAAGGGGAGGAGGAGGGAAAATGGGAGAAGGTACTCCCTTTCCTCCACTCACTCGTTCCCGTCTTTCACCAATTTTGAAACCTGAATCAAATTCGACTAGTAAGCCTAAGAGAGTAGTGATCGATACCCACATTCCCCTTCGCTATCGTAAGCCCTACGTAGTCTAACACCTTGGATATCTTTTTAACAGGTTGGTGGGATTAAAGAGAAGATATTATCAGCTCATCGAGCAGGCATCACTAGAGTGATTCTCCCCAAGAGGAACGAAAAGGTAAGACAAAACCCATTCGAGTCAATGCTATCCAGAGATAATTAGCTTTAAGGTGGAGTAGGGCGTAGAAAGGTGACACTAAACATATCCGAGTAAATGTTATCCAGAGATTTGAGGTGGAGTAGGGTGAAGAAAAATTAAAATGACTTTTTGAACTCAAAGGAAAGCGACTCTTGAAGAAAATGACCTTGTAAGAAGTGGATAACAGTTTCTATAAATCGAGGAGAGTTAGTATTTATTTGTTTGTAGTTTAGAACGGCAGAGCCCTTGAATGAGGTTCAGGCGATGGCCAGAAAGTTTTTTAATAACCAAAGCCGTGTTTCTTATTTGTTTATTTATTGCTTTGTAGGATTTGCGCGAAATTCCTGAGAATGTCAAGGTAAGTGAACTCCCGTCTCGCCAACATGGGACACAAGTTTGAATTTGTTACTAGTAATGTAGCTACATTCAAACTCGGTTTTCTTTTTCACAGGCTGACGTTGAAATCATCCCTGTTAATCGCGTAGAAGAAGCAATTCAAGCAGCATTTGATGAAGGAACTCCTTTTGAAAGACTGTCGAACGTCGTCGGAAGCAGCAAGTTATAAAAATATAGAAATCAGTAAAAAATACAAAATGACGTGAAAATATTTCAAATATGTGGGATTCTTTGAAGATTTGGGTGGGGGTTGGAAATAATTAATCACGAGAATCATAAAAGGCGTGCGTGCGTCTATTGTAAATTTTGTAATCAGAACGCAATAAAATAGTTTTTGGTATCTTAAAATTGATTTAATGATAGATAAATACGTCAAATACGGTATAAAGTCCGGTATAAATCGAAGAGTGTTTACCGGAAGTAAAGGAGTGACCGGAAGTAAAAGTATCTAGAAGCCCCCGAACAGTATTGTGGGTGAAGGTGTGAAATCGCGGGAACCCAGGAGATCGTTGATGACAACACATGCATGACCAGCAAGATTTGTCTTCTTTTTCCAATAATTAAGACCTCGAGAAGACTTTTTCAAAAATATTACTCTTTCAGGTAAGTAAAACCTTTCGTTTGTTATTTTGTACGAGAGTTTTTGATGCTAGAAATGTAATATCTTGCCGCAAAAATGACGAAGTATCACTTCAGCAAACAGATGCGTGTCTGTTTACATTTGGAGCTTAAGTCATCTTGTTTTTTCTCAACTCCTCTTTTCCAAGCTTTTTCTCAATTAAACCTGAAACCATTGGTTTGGATAAATGAAAATTTTTATATACTGAGGCTTTTGAAATACAAAATATGTGAATTATGCAACATTGCGCGACAGGGTAAGGTCCACTCGTAACCAAGGTGGAATCCATGTAGTCGTTCGTAGTCGTATTCCAGTGTTAGACGATAAAACAGCCCTCCTTTTTATAGAAACTCGCACAACCTATACAATTTAAAAGAAAGATTTGTTTTGTAAAAGCTCATGCGGCGAGAGTACAATAAGGTTATACGATCTTGACCATCGGGGACGGGTATCGTTGTGTCGATGTGATGAAACCCTCCACAGGGGCATGGTTGCCACAGGTCAGGGAAAAGCCAGGAAAATTATTTTTTCAAGGTCAGGGAAAAGTCAGGGAATTCGAATTTCAGTCAGGAGAAAATAGATTTTGAGCAAAAGTCAGGGAATTTTATTGTTCACAGAGTATTTGAAAATGTTTGGTCCCTCCTAGCGGGTATGGTATGTTTTATATTACTTATTGTCGTCTGCTCAATTCGCAAGCCATCGAGAAGAATCGTTTGAATTGAAAACATAGAATATGTGAATTAGTGAGTCAGGAAAAATTATACTTTAGTCAGGGAAAAGTCAGGGAATTTTGTGATTGGATTGTGGTGGCAACCATGAGGGTGCTTGCAAATGCAGGTGGGTTATCCCTTTGTGACGTGGGGTTCCTGTGGCAGCCGTGTTGATTTCTATGATCTCGAATAATTTCACTCCTACAGTCAGGCGAAAAAGTTGAAACTGTGTTTCAAAAATGTGCATGTGTTCTCAAAAGATCACTCTTTTCTTGTATAATAAATGTTTTGGGACCTCGTGCTGGCTCAAGTACATTGTGTTCTGAGTATGTGCATGGGAAAAATGGTAAGAAAGAAAAAATGTAAAACCACGACTGTAAGAGAAAAACCCCAGACTGTATATTTTGATTAGAGATAATCCTATGTAATTTCTATTTTTGGCCAAGAAGGTACAAAATACTAAATCCTGTGATTTTTGCCCCTAGAAGATATGATGATCATCCCAATTGAAAATACTTCCACAAGATATACCTAGAACCCCTAATTTCTGACTTGTGTATTCATTTATGTACAATGAGACGCCCAATATGAGACTCACATTATTTTAGTTGGGATAGTTTTTGTCCTGATCATATAGTATGTAATACACATTGAAACTGATTAGTTAATATTACTTATTTCCAATAGATAATGATTCATGTGACTTCACCAATCAGAAGGCCAGCAGGTGGCCTAAGAAAGCCATCATTAGATACAAAAAACAAAACTCGACCCAAGACTCCTTATTCTTTACCAAAAGATTTAGTGAGTGCCAGTTTACAAGCCAAACTTCTTGAATTGGATGATGTTAATCAGCAGGATGTCGTCACAGAAGAAATATTGTCATCACTACAGGACAAGAGTCTTTCTTCAAGTGAATGCTTAAAAATGTTCCTTAGGACCTCATGGAAGGATAGACACCAGAAGCCACTGATTGCCAAAGTTTTTCATACGGTCACACAAGAAAGTGATGCAGATTTTGCATCACTTATAGAAACTCAATGTAATAATTTGTTAAATGTGTTAACCTTGCTTGGTAAGCCAGATATAAATGATCTTGGTCTAGTAACATTGCTCGTCAACTTGTATCACATTGAAGATCTCCCTGATGAACACAAAGCCGGCATAGAGGAGTATCTGGTGGATATTGCTAAGGCATTCTGGCCATACTTTTTGCCAGATAAACATGCTCGGATTTGGAGTGATGATATTTGTGATGCTGTCTGTGATGTGCTGAATGCAGTCGGCAAAACCCTAGATAACAAATGCCCTGTCAACATGGAGCGTGCCTTCAACAACATTACAATGTTGCTGTTTGCTTCAAGTTCCACCATCTCAAGCTACACACTGTTGAGGTTTTTAGAACTGAAGGAGTTCAGAGCCTCAAAATGGTCATTGACTAAATCTGCCAAGAGTTATTACAAGTCTGCTTATTTGAAAGTAAGTGCACTGAATTAATGTTTTATTTTTTATTCAGAGTTTAGATTGTGACAGTTTTATGTAATGTATAAAGAATGAGAGAGTGTGTTATATCGGTGGATAAAGATCCAAGCCAAAGGCGAGGACCTTTAGACCTGATAATACACTCTTGATTTCTTTGTAATGTATAAAGAACGAGAGAGAGTGTTTTATCGGATATAAAGATCCGAGCCGTAGGCGAGGATCTTTATACCGATAAAACACGATCTCGAGTTCTTTATACGGCTTAAAAAACTCCAACACATATTAGAGTGGTTCTCTAAAAGAAATTCAAAAATATCTTCATTTATCTTGGAGAAAATCGAGGTTAAAGTTTATGTAAATTAGGCCGAATCTTTATCAGATTTAAAGACACTCGTCACGGTGGCGATTTTCATTGTGTTTGCCTTATGAATTATTAATGAGTTTTTTAAATATTACTTATCAAACATCTAGTTGTCACCAGAATTTTCCAAGTTTGACTATTTTTACTAAATTTGACTAAGTTTATGCAAATGAACAAAATCTTTATCCGAAATATATATAGATCTAAATTACAGTAGTGATTTCCATTGTGTTTTCTAATGAATTATTAATGAGTTTGATAAGGTGTTATATAATTGTTGTTTTGTAACTAGAATGCATGGATAGACCTAGTGTGAAAATTGAAATTTGCAAATTTGGTACTACATGTAAGTGCTAGATGAACTCTTTAGGTACTAAGCACCTGAACTACCATTAAAAATGATACTTCTTTGAAAATTTTTTAACTTCTTCAGTTTTTACATCAAAGTTTCAATGACTCATTCAAACACAGTACCAGTAAGGAAACAAAAACCAGACAGGGCAAAGTCCTATCAGTTTTCTGGTTTTTGCCAAAAAATCATCAGATTTTAAGGAAACTCCAAAAACATGTTTTGGCAGAAATCACCCAATTACAAGTTGACATCTTAGACAAAAAGTTTCTTTTTTAGCCAAAAGTCTGCATGTCAAAATTCAGTCCAAGTACATGATTTCTGTACATGTTCCTTTTCCCCCATTTACTAGTGAAAAACCTGAACTACTTCTTTTTGTGGCCATTGTTATGCTTTGCTACTAAAAACCTCATTAATGATTAATTTCTAGGTACTTTAAGGTTGGTGCCTACTAATGGGAAGGTAATTTTTTTGGCCAAAAACCACATGGGTATCAAAGAACCCATCAAAGGGAGCTAGAATCCAAGGAAAAAATTGGGGGTCACCGTGCATATTAATGAGTTACACGCCATCAAATGTTGCAAAATCTGCCTATTCTAGAGGCCCAAAGAAAAAATCATAAATACCCCATATTTTGAAAAAATGTCAAACTTTTTTTACTAAAACGTTTACAACACAATTCTCTTACTTGTCAATGCCATACGAAATATGAAAAACCAGAATAACAATTTTTTTCAATGACTTTTTACTAGTTTTAGACCTGTTTTTGTTCATGACCGCCAAATGAATAGTCCAATTTTTGCAATCAAGTTTCAATTTTAAATTCATAAAAGTATTTTAAAAAAGTAGGTTAATCTTCACTTTACAATTTACAGAAATGAAAAATAGGGGTATCCGTGCGATTTAGAAAGTTATTTGTCGATAAACGCGCGAAAACTGATCAGAATTCGCGAAAATGATCAAAAATTCCCTAGCCCTCCCCGGAAAAAAGAGCGAATTACAATGCATTGTGGGAAATTTTCAAGATGGCGGCGAAAACAGATCGTTTCTGGTAGAAATGATAGTCAAAACAGGCGTTGTAACTCGGGTTCTATTTATCAACTGTGAATTTCATTCAAACACAGGAGAGGCTAAATGGTTTTCCTTTAATTCTGTAAGTTTATTTTTTCAAAAAGTCGTAAAAAGGCCTTGCTTTTACGATTGCTTTACCGACAAAAATTCAGTGTTTTTGCATGCGCAGAAAGCAGTGCGCGCGGACAATAGTAGGCACCAACCTTAATACATAAAAGTGCTCTTACAATAAATGTTTTCTTTCAGCATCCAAGAAGAAGTAGTAGCAGCTCCCCTGAGAAGTCAGATTCCCCAGAATCATGCTATGATGAAGATATAAATGACATCAAGTCAGCTACATATAGTAGTGCCTCAGATAGTCCTAGATCATGTTCAGATAGTGATGTCTCCAACACCTCTAATGACGGCAAACTGTATAGTTCACCCACAAGGTCAGATTCACCAAGTAGTATTGATGATGAGGTGTTTAACTCCCCTGAAAATACACCAAGCACTACCGAGCCACCCGTCAATGATAACTCTTACCTCATCAAAGATTCCAACTATGAAGTCATCATTAGAAAAAATACTTTAGACAATGGATCTAAAACTGCTGTTGTTCGAGTGAAAGAACTCAGTACAGAGGATAAAAGTAGTACAACGACAAATCTTGAATCCATAAACCAAGACTTTAGTACTGGCAGTACAGACAGTTTAAGAGATTTTGAAAAAAGTAACTCATCTTTAGTTCATCCTGAAGAAACAGCACAGTCTAAAGACTCGGCATCTTCAACTTGTGTTCCTACAAATGAAAGAGATCATCCTGCTCAGGCCTTAATAGAAAGTGAAAATTTTGAGACATTTCCAAAATCTAGTGGCAGTCTTCCCCAACAACCTGATATCTCTTCTTGTACAGACTGGGAAGAAGATTCTGTCCCTAGCAAAATTCCATTTTCTGGGGGATTTGGTCTTCCTGGACAGCAACAGTTCCATGGAGTTTCAGTTCCTGGCCAAAATGGCCATCCACGTGGTGGCTTTCCTAGAACATTCAGAAGAGCACAATCTGAGAATGGAGACCTGAAATCAAGTAACTTTGGTTCAGAAGGACAGTTTATTAATACTGGTGGTTTTCAAAAAAGAAATGGCTTCTTTAGGAGAGCTCAATCTGAGAATAACAGCAGTTATTCCAATGAGCAATTTGTCAATAGTGGTGGTTTCTCAAGACCAAATGCCACCACCCTACAAAGAACTTTATCTGAAAGCGACGGTTCTCATGTATATGATAATGAAGGTCAATTTCAGCATCAATACCAAAGAAGGAGTAGTTATGAGAGATATCACTGGAGAAGTATGCTAGGTAAGACATGTTTTTATACATTGCATTCCTTACAGTGCAACTACTGAAACCAGGGCCACTTAAGGCGCTGTTACACTATGCAATTTTTCTTGCAACTTGCAATGCAATGCCATTGCGTTGCAAGTTGCAGAAGAGAATACGCATGTAACACCCTCTTCAGCAACTTGCAATGCTATGTAGACCAAGAAAGAGTTGCATTGCAAGTTGCAAGCATTTTGCCGGCATCTTGCAATGCTATGCTTTCATCAGCATTGCATTGCAAGTTGCAAGAAAAATTGCACTATGTAACAGCACCTTTAGATAACATGAGACAATCACCATTGAGAATGAAAACAAAAGCATTCCACTTCAAAGCTTGAAGCAATCAAGCATGACTGCTATTAACTATGAGCAATTTGCATTTCCTCACCAGTAGCTACAAAAATCTTTTGTTAAAACATGAAGCATTCTTGTGAGTAAAAACAATCATGTTCTAGCCATTTCTTTGTACGTTACATGCAAAGTTTCAATGTATTGTTCTCATACTGAATTGTGATTGGTTCACATTGTCTATGTGGCTCTTGTTTCATTTGTCACACTGTAAAGAAGTTTCTTCCATGGAATAACATACTGATAGCTCCCTCTGTCTACCACACAAAAAGTGCCAACATTGCACACAACATTGCAGTAATGGACACGGAAGGGATAAATACCGAGAAGCAAGGCTTTTAGCCATATACATGTATATGGATAAAAGCCGAGCTTTGAGGTATTTATCTGCCTTATTATATGATTGAGGAGGTTTTCACACAAAAGCGATTCAAAAAGACAATCACTAATTAGATCATTGTTACCGAATTCCCAGAAGGAAACCTTAAATAATTGTTTTTCAATTCTATTCAGAGAAACACTAACGAACTTCATGATAACACACAAAAGACTTTTTTATTGAGAAGATTCCATCAGTTAGCTCAGTAGTATAGTGGTTAAAAGCGGGTATTGGAGTGCAGAAAGTCTTGGGTTCGAATCTCTGTCATTTATCAAAGACTTTTTTCCACCAAAAATCGCTACTTAGTATATTTCTAAGAAAATTTCTAAGTCTTGGTGTCCATGCACACATAAATCATCTAAGGAAGTATGGAACGAAATTATAAATTCAAGTGATGTATCTAGATAAACCCCGGGAATTATAAATTCAAGTGATTTATACAGATACATCCCGGAGAAGCTCTATATAAAACCCTTGAATATGTAATCATCGTGAATTTAGTGATATAAAGTCCTATGAATAACAAAGAAAACAGACTCAATCATATAATAAATTCAGTTACATCACTACATACACAAAAAATCCATTGTGTGTTTCTAAGCCTGTTTTTAAAACATTTCTATTGTACTTCAGAGTTTCCAGTCCAAGAAATCAGTGGTGAAGACAATGACGTAAGCTCCAGATTGTACCTTCTAAGCTTTGCAGTGCAACCTGCATCACTAGAAAGACCCTCTGATTTAACACTTGAATCAGAACTTGAAGAAAAAGTCTGGTTGAAAGATTTTGTACTGAGAAAGGTAAGTTTCCTTAGTAGCTATAGTCAAATGAGAGAAGTCATTGTTCTTTAGAAACATTGGTGGCTTTGTGTCTAAAGCACTGTCTACTTTTGATGGACAAACTACACCACAAAAAAAGGGTTTTATGTTTGAGATAAAACTGTTGTGAGATAACTATTAGTAATCAAAGAGGTTCTGATCGAAGTGCCGGCCTGAGTGACTTTTCTGCTGAGGTTTCCCTCATTGGTCCAAATTATCAACAGCCTTTCTTTCTCTGCCAAAACATCACTAACGTCATTTTGAGAAAAAAATATTCAAAGAAAATGTTTTTTTTGTTTGAGTTAGCCAAGTTTTGAGAAAACTATAATTATTGACCAAATGAATAATAATACGAACATAGTTCCGGGTTCGATATAGCAGGTTTTAAAATAAACCAAGTTTGAGATTGAGTTGCCATAGTGTATTAAACAGCTTGGACAGCAGCAAATAGCTAAACTGTTGTATTTTTTATCTTTACAGCCTGTCACTGTGTTGGATCGCTTTGGTTCATCTTCATAATTCATAATGACACAACTCATACTGCAAAGCATTCTACAACTCCTGTAGTATAGCTATAAGTATGCTATTCTTTCACTACCAACAATCACCAGATGATCTACATCTTCTGATGGACCTGCCAGATTTCTTAGCTTATGGTTTGCACTAGAAGTGAAATCAGTGAATTTGAGCAAAATGTTTAAAAATGGAAAATGATACGTTGTATAGCTATAAGTATGCTATTCTTTCACTACCATCATGCAGCAATCACCAGATGATCTACATCTTCTTCTGATGGACCTGCCAGATTTCTTAGCTTATGGTTTGCACTAGAAGTGAAATCAGTGAATTTGAGCAAAATGTTTAAAAATGGAAAATGATACGTTGTATAGCTATAAGTATGCTATTCTTTCACTACCATCATGCAGCAATCACCAGATGATCTACATCTTCTTCTGATGGACCTGCCAGATTTCTTAGCTTATGATTTGCACTAGAAGTGAAATCAGTGTTTTAAGCAAAATGTTTAAAATGGAAAATGATGTGTTGTAGAGAATTTTTAATAGATATATATTTTTGTTATTGTTCAGCTTTTAGAAACAAATTATGAAATTGAAACAATAAAATAAAAGTTGTTTGTTTTAGAGAACAGACAAGAAACCTATTAATCCTTGTACCATCAGGTTGAAAATTCAAATGCTCCCAACATTTTGTTGCACTCTGGTGATAACAGAACAAAATAAATGTTGGGTATATTGTTGTCTTCTGTTAAAACATATGCAGCTCATTGGAGCTAACAATTTTAGAAGTTGTGGACCACAACCACTAAAGCAAACGTAGTTAGATAGTTCCATTTCATGTGCGCCCACTCAGTAAAACCCCTGGTTACGGCCCTGTACAATAATACATTTTCACTTGAAAAGGCATAACCACTATGACAAATGGCCAAACATATTTTAACAGTTTTTATTTTCGTTGTACCACTGTTTTTTCGACAACAAATGATTGAAAAATATCAAAATATGATCATCTTGATGGTGCAAAACTTCCAGTTTTTCTTTGTCTTTTGTTTGATCTGGGAGCTAAAACTTTGACCTTTCTTTGACCAATCCTTGCCTGCTTATTAGGTTTAGGGAAGGAGAAGGGTCTCCTCCCTACACTTTCTCTAGTTCTCTAGCCATGTAGGCTACAATAAGATTTATTTGGCACTTGGTACTTGAATATACATGGGTATTGCCGCAAATAATTTTTTCCCAATAATTTGCCTGTTCCTTACATTTTAGATTATTATTACGTGTCAGTATACATTTAAAGATGTGTGCTGACACAGCTTTCTGTACAAACACTGATCTAGGATTGATTAAATACATGAATCAGTCGTCAGTGTTCATATTAGGGACCTTAAGCTCCACGTAAACGTGAAACGGCAGACCGCGGAGGGGATCACGTGATCTGCTTTTTTCGCGCCTGGTGACGCACGTTTGACACTTAAAGGTGAGCATGACTTTTTGCGTTTTCGGCAAACGCAAAATGACTGATCTTTAAATTGAAATGTAAATGTCAGATGCGATAAAAGCAGGTCTCGTGATCCTCTTCGCCGTCTGCCGTTTCCCGTTTAGGTGAAGCTAAAGGTCTCTATTATTGATATTTATACCTGACTTTTTTTTTCAATTCTGTCAATTCTTGTCTATGCGCATTATATAAGGGGCAGATAATCAAAAAATGTTTTTCATGGTTCATGAGTTAATTCCACTTGAAAAGTCAGGAAATTCTTCACTTTTTTTAAGGTCAGGGAATAGTGTTTGTAGAATAATTGAATCTATTCTGCTAGATTTGAATCGAATTTACAAAACTTCAGATTTTCCATTACAATACCATGTGCTCAACAATCTCTCACAACACTCTCACGCCACACTCTCACGTGACTAAGTTCGTATAATGTTCGGGCTCACTTCGTACAATTTCCGTACAGTGTTAGGCATGTTCTTATTTAGTCAAGGAAATAATTAAAATACAACAAAAGTGGGGAAAAAGATAATCATATCAGGCTACGATTTCAAATCCAATGTTTCTTTGCATGTGGGAATCATACTATATATTATAACATTTCTTCCAAATTATAAAAATGTGATATTTCATCCAAGCTTTTGGACCAATGGTCCATTGGCTGCAAGATAACTAAAATAAATGTCAAGCCAAAATAAGCAAGAGAGCAGAATTTGCAATTAAGACCAATTAACAGAAGGGGTGTATGACATTTACATATGCACATTTGGCTTATAGACCTTGTATATAACAAAATATAATATACAGAAGATGTTGATTAGGTTAGTGTAAACAATGACGAATTTGTGGTTGAAGCCTTCAACCTTCACAAGTAGACCAGTGACAACGTGGACTTTAATAAGGACTACAATTATTTAAACTGGTAATTCAGCCAATAGGCCAGGACTGCAACAATAAGTATAAAAAAAGTCAATATTATCATCAATTCTCCAGTCATTAGCGTGTATATATGGCTTCCAAAGAATATATCACTAATTAACCCACTTTTGACATTCAAACGAGGGAATGGCACATCAGGAACTTCGACTCCCAGGAAGTCACACAACGGTTTCCATCCTTGCGTGACGTTGTAAACGAGAAGCTGATCCCGCTGGACGGAGGACTTGACCCGCGCGTTGTGATTTATATAGCCTTTTGTAAATGCATCGCGAAGGCTCTCCTTTGGTCCTTCCATCATTGTTGTTTCGATAGCGTCAAAAAGTCTCTTCCACTTTCGTCCAGTTGGGGTACAACGAAGTCCAAGTCTCATGGACAACGAAGAAAACACAACCACATCTACAGAGAGAGTTTTCAGCCAGCTTTGAATCCACACTTCCTCGCTATCTCGAACCATCAAAAGAACTTTAGCGTCAGGAAATGCAGTGAAAATTTCTTTCCACAATAAACAAGCGGGAAGATCTGTAACGGCGTCAACGTCTTCATACATCGTCGCAAAATTTGGCATTTGTTTTCCTTCCAGCGCATCAATATACTCATCTAAATTGTAAATCCAGTGCTCTTCGCAATCATGAACATTGTAGCCAAGAATTCGTAATGCCGATGCTACAGATTTAGTGCCAGTTTTTGGCATTCCTGCGCAAATGAGCTTCATTTTCGCTAGTTGTGGACTACTCTGATGCTGGAGCACTGATTGTCGTTGTGACTTGATCACGTGCCGCCTCAGACTTGCTTGTTTGACCTCGATTGTCTGAAACTGATCAGAAGTTGCACTCTATGACGTACGCTACGCCAGAGCTTAGTTTTTAGCGTTTTAAGGTGGCACGAAATAGTTTTCTAGTGACCACACCCACCTCCACTTTTCATTTTTTTATCAGTGCCATTTCGAATAAGTCCGCGCAAACAAAAATATGAATTGTCGTGTATTCGGAATCGCTCCACTTTGCCTTGGTGTGTACTGTTTCAAGTACTTGGGTGTCTGTATAAAATCAAGAGATATTTCAGGAAAAAAAACTGAGTTTGTGGCATATACATGCAATAGCCAATACTAGTATTAATATTATTAGAGTGATTTTATTTAACCCGTGAAAAAATAGTACACGTAATAGTAAGTAGTTGACTCACTGTTTAGTCAACTTAGTTCTTCCACGGGTCAAATAAAATCACTATATTTGGGTCTTATCATCATCATCATACAAGCAACTCGCCAGTTATCCTGGCTGTGAATTTGAATATCATTTGTTATTAGTGACTTGTTTCCCAGGATATTTTAGCTTCTCTTAAGCTTTCGTTTGTTTTAGAAGTAAATATTTAATGTTGAAAGTATCTGTTTTTTAGTGCGTACAATGAATAATTTTAATTTTAAAAATACTCTATCCAACATGAACAAACAATCAGAAACAAAGGTTCTTCAAAACCCTAGTTTGAGGAGCTGTTTATATGGATGTGAGCCAGCGCGGTATTTAAGCGGTCTGAATTCTTTTGTTTTCTTTTCCTTGGGGGCCACAGAACAAAAGAAGTCAGCCAGCTTACCGGGCTGGCTCGCCTCCATATAAACAGCCCCTGAGTTTGAAGGGTTAGGGGTGGGTTAATTGGTTAATAGAAAACGGTTCGGTATCATGTACATGTGGATGCGGGGCCCCGGTTACAACCGTAAATCTTTTAAAGCTTTAAAAAGAGATTAAGCTATTGAGAGCCTGTAAATACCCCAGCTAGTAACAGTAGTAACTTGAAAGAGTAATTATTTGCCAGTGTGGTTGTGGTACTTTGTGGTGGAGTTTTGGCGAGAAAAGCGATTTCTTCGGATATATATTTTGTCGGACATTCAACATCGCTTCGTGACCGTGAGGTGGTGAATATTCCAACCAGTGCGAAAAAGAGACTCGGAAAAAAAAAATCATCATCAACAACAACACAAAACGCGTACAAATCCGTCAAAAAACCTGCCCAAAAGACTACAAAAGATATCTAAATAAGAAAAAAAACTTTTTATTCAAGTTTTCAGAATTCTATTTATCTTTTGCTTTCTCAATGGTTTTAATAAAATTGCCTACGACACAGTAAACCCAAACCACTATAAACGCCTTCTCAGGGCAGTGAAAGGTATAAATTTGTAAACTATTCAATTGTCTTATTAGCACGACAATCCTTAAATGTTTTCCCAGTTAAGTTGAGTTTTTAGCAGGTTTTTTGAATTTCTTTGCCGTTCATGAACGTTTGTAGTTTCATTCATAATGGTACAAAAACATCGACTTTTTCTTTTTCAACGGATCAGTAACCTCATTTAATCACTGCTACCAACAACAAAAATTAGTCTGGATAAAGAATATTTATGGACCTCGGAAACAGTAATCAAAGCATACAAATTGAAGTGGGACGACGATGAAATTTGAAAATGACTTGAAACTCGGTTGAACCTATCTATATGGCTCCTATAATCACACAGCAACATATTTTATTTATATTCAAAAGAGAGAGATCAAAAATATCAAGTATATTAGCATCTAAATTGTGAGTAAATGACGTCATTTACTCAAACCTATTGTTCTCTTGGCTTTTAAATTCAAATTTCTCGGTGATAATGAGCTTAAAATGCAAAATTTTTGGGAAAGTAATTCTTCATATGCGTTTACTGTCATTGAGTTACTTCAACTAGGAATAATCCATTTCCAATTTTAACCGATTTTGATCATCGTCCCCCTTTAACGAATAAAAGGTTCAACTTTCAAATTTTCGGTTCGTACAGGAAGTTACGGCCCTTAAATTGACCAATGAGAACGTGAGTTATATTTTTGCTATATAATAAAATTTGTTGTGCTGCATGTTGCCTTAAGCGCTGACTACTCCTTGTAATTTGGTTTATTAACTGCTATTAGGATCAATAAACGGATATTATTGATATTGATTGTAATTTAAAATAGCAATATAAATATGCAGGATTTATACACGTGGAATATTTAAAATGTAGCAGAATTTCATGGTAAACATATATTTTCTACCATTTCGCCTGTTGATTTTCAACTTCAAATCTACATGATCAGGAACTGCTGTTTGACGTACCTGCTGCAAGCAGAGTTGTCTTTTAATTTTAACAATATATAAAATATTTAAAGGGTAAAGTGTAACAGGTCACAACAGGTTGAAGATGGACGACTTTGAGACGCTAAATAATTCAAGAGTAATTTAATACTTATTGCCGGATATATTCCTTTCCAAATCTTCCAATGGTTTATCAAAAGTTTCTTATATATTTTGAATACTTATCTAACAACGTTTAGAGGATTTTGTTCTTCAACTTTTGTACTGAAAACATCGAACTCCACAAAATAGTGGTATCAGTGCGAGAGTTGATGCAAGGGCGATGAGTTCCACAATCTTCTTTAGTTAGAATCTACACAATAATAAAAAATAAAAAATAAAACGAATCTAGACAATCCAATGCACTATATTGAGTTCGTCTGGATCTCTTGCGCAAGAGGTCAACAAAAAATCACAAAATCGCACGAAACCTACAGGCCAGAAAAAATGAAGTGTTCAAGCGACATGTTATCGTCAAAAACTGCTATAAAAACAGATCATGTGTCGACAAATAACTTACCAGCGGGACGCCTAAATTGTCTCTACATTGTGCGCAAATGAGCATTCTTAAAGTTCAAATCGGTCGGATTTTATTGATTTCCACTAAGGAAGAAATACTGGTTTCTGAAACATGATATCTAAGCCTTAGGCTTTTTTCCAGTTGTGTGCACTCATTCAAAAATTCATATGGGCGTGGATATATTTTGCCTCGGGCAAGTCACTTTCATCTCAATTTGCGATAATTGTTCAAATAAGATGCAACTGAGACCACAAAACTAGTTCAAAATCATGAATACACCTGCATGATTGCTAAACAAGAACTTTTCAAACTATAGTGCAACCCACCATAGTTGCCACCCTCGGGAAGCGCGTTTGCGGTCGCTTAACAGAGGTTGGCCGCTTAATATAAGAGTTAGATTTACCGCTGTATAACACTGATTGAGGACTTTTAACTAACTGGCCGTTAAAGAGGGTTTAATAGGGGTTTAACTGTATACTTAATGAAGATTCAAGAAAGATATTAGTAATGTCTCCGGCTAGTTTTTTTTTTTTTTTTTTTCGAGTTATTTCACATTCAACGATTGCATTGTTTTAGCTCTATTGCTTTTCTATTTGTTTTCTATTGTTTAATTGTTTCCCATAAGTGACCGATTAGATTGGCAGCGAGCTACCTGACGAAGATTGAAGTAAGTGGTTAGGTATTTGAGTCAGCCACATAAATTGATCCACCTGTAGAGAAATTGTTATCTAATTGCTAGTTGACTTACTTGTGACCACAGATTCCAGCCTTTAGTAAATATACCAAACTCCCCCAGGCTATTAAGTCGCTGTCTAATAAAAGCTTAAACATTTTTTCAAACAAAGCCAAATCTTACTTGTTGTTATTGCAATTTGAATGACCCTAAAATATAACTTTCTATATGTTTTTGAAACCATCTTATGAATCACCTAAATCTCGTTGCATTATCTTTTTAAGTATCTCATGTAACATTCAGTTAATTTATCTGTCATAAACTTTCTAATCTAAGGGCTAACAAGATAACCTCTAGTTTATTTAGCCCTTAGGCACACCTATTTATGTCTAATTATTGAAAACTCTATGTACTCTTCTGAATTTAGAAACTGTCCATTGTAAATATTAGCAAATCATGTGTGTAAATAAACTGTATTGTATTGTATAATTGTATTGTATTATAGTACCAGACAAAATCAGTTTGAAAGAGACTCGAAAAAAACTAAAATAAAACATGCAAAACACGTACAAATCCGTCAAAGAAAACAAAAAAAAAACAGCAACAACAAAAACAGCCCTGAAAATCCAAAAGATTTAAATAAGAAAGAGACATTTCATTCACATGTTCGGAATCTTATCCATTTTGAGCGAGATTTGTTTTTTCTCCCAATGGTCTTAATAAAATTGACTACGACACAGGAAACCCAAACCAGTATAAACGCCCTCTTCGTTAAAAGAGCTTAATTGAGTTGCCTGTGATCCCAGGGCAGTAAAAGGTATGAATTTGTATAAAACTATTCATTTGTCTTATGAGCACGAAATTCCTTAAATGTTATCTCATTTAAGTTGAGTTCTTAGTAGGGTTTTTGAATTTCTTTGCTGTTCATGAACGTTTGTAGTTTCATTTATAAAGTACAAAAAAATCGACTTTTTTTGACGCAGACAGTCACCTCATTTACATCACTGCTACCAAAAAAAAATAGTTTCGATAAAGAATATTTATTGAATTCGTAGACAGTTATCAAAGCATAAAAAGCAACGAAGACAAAGTTGCAATTTTCAATTTTAAGGTCCGTACTAGAAGTTAAGGCCCTCAAATTAACCAATGAGAGCGTGAGATATATTTTGCTATATAATAAAATTTGTTGTGCTGCATGTTGCCTTAAGCGCTGACTACTCCTTGTAATTTGGTTTATTAACCGCTATTAGGATCAATAAACGGATATTATTGATATGGATTGTAATTTAAAATAGCAATATAAATATGCAGGATTTATACACGTGGAATATTTAAAATGTAGCAGCCATTTCATGGTAGAAATATATTTTCTACCATTTCGCCTGTTAATTTTCAACTTCAAATCTACATGATCAGGAACTGCTGTTTGACGTACCTGCTGCAAGCAGAGTTGTCTTTTAATTTTAACAATATATAAACTATTTAACGAGTAAAGTGTAACAGGTCCGACAGGTTGAAGATAGACGACTTTGAGACGCTAAATAATTCAAGAGTAATTTAATACTTATTGCCGGATATATTCTTTGGTTTGAAATCTTCCAGTGGCTTATAAAAGTTTCTTATATATTTTGAGTACTTATCTAACAACGTTTAGGGGATTTTGTTCTTCAATTTTTGTACGTTACTGAAAACATCGAACTCCACAAAAAAGTGGTAAATCAGTGCGAGAGTTGATGCAAGGGCGGAGAGTTCCACAATCTTCTTTAGTTAGAATCTAGACAATAATAAAAAGTAAAAAATAAAGAGAATCTAGACAATCCAATGCACTATATCGAGTTCGTCTGGATCTCTTGCGCAAGAGGTCAACAAAAAATCACAAAATCGCACCAAACCTACAGGCCAGAAAAAATGAAGTGTTCAAGCGACATGTTTTGGTCAAAAATTCCTATAAATACAGATCATGTGTCGACAAATAACTTACCAGCGGGACGCCTAAATTGTCTCTACATTGTGCGCAAATGAGCATTCTTATAGTTCAAGTCCCTCGGGTTTTATTGATTTCCACCAAGGAAGAAATACTTGTTTCTGAAACTTGATATCTAAGCCCAGTTGTGTGCACTCATTCAAAAATTCATATGGGCGTGGATATATTTTGCCTCGGGCAAGTCACTTTCATCTCAATTTGTGATAATTGCTCAAATAAGATGCAACTGAGACCACAAAACTAGTTCAAAGTCATGAATCAACCTGCATGATTGCTAAACAAGATCTCTTCAAACTATAGTGCAACACACCATAGTTGCCACCCTCGGGAAGCGCGTTTGCGGCCGCTTAACAGGGGTTGGTCGCTTAATATAAGAGTTAGATTTACCGCTATATAACACTGATTCAGGACTTTTAAATAACTGGCCGTTAAAGAGGGTTTGATAGGGGTTTAACTGTATGCTTAAGTGAAGATTCAAGAAAGATATTAGTAATGTCTCCGGCTAGTTTTTTCTTTTTTTTTTTCCGAGTTATTTCACATTCAACGATTGCATTGTTTTAGCTCTATTGTTTTTCGATTTATTTTCTATTGTTTAATTGTTTCCCGTAAGTGACCGATTAGATTGGCAGCAAGCTACCTGACGAAGATTGATGCAAGTGGATAGGTATTTGAGTCAGCCACATAACTTGATCCACCTGTACAGAAATTGTTATCTAATTGCTAGTTGACTTACTTGTGACCACAGATTCCAGCCTTTAGTAAATATAGTACTAGAGAGAATCAGTGTGAAAGAGAACTCGAAAAAAACTAAAAGAAACCCAGCAAAACGCGTACAAATCCGTCAAAAAAACAACAAAACAACAACAACAAAAACAGCCCCAAAAATCCAAAAGATCTATTCTAAATAAGAAAGAGACATTTCATTCACATGTTCCGAATATAATCAAGAGACCATAATACTAAGAGAGCGAAACTCAGTATTGATGTCTGTGCGATGTTCGCGGCGACTAAGGCTATTTTTAGTAACTTCGCCATCGCGCGCGCAAGGTCCTCAACCAATAGAATTTGCTTTTTGGCGTGCGCGCGGAAGGGACCGTTTGAATTCTATTGTTTAAGTGCCTTGCGCGCGCGATGGCGAAGTTACTAAAAATAGTCTTAGGCGCCACGAACATCGAACAAACATCAATGCTGAGTTTCGCTCTCTTAGTATTATGGTCTCTTGATATAATCTTATCGATTTTGAGCGAGATTTGTTTTTTCTCCCAATGGTCTTAATAAAATTGACTACGACACAGGAAACCCAAACCAGTATAAACGCCCTCTTCGTTAAAAGAGCTTAATTGAGTTGCCTGTGATCCCAAGGCAGTATAAAAAGGTATGAATTTGTATAAAACTATTCATTTGTCTTATGAGCACGAAATTCCTTAAATGTTATCTCATTTAAGTTGAGTTCTTAGCTATAGTAGGGTTTTTGAATTTCTTTGCCGTTTATGAACGTTTGTAGTTTCATTTATAAAGTACAAAAAAATCGACTTTTTTTCGACGCAGACAGTCACCTCATTTACATCACTGCTACCAAAAACAATTAGTTTCGATAAAGCTAAGATTATTTATTGAATTCGTAGACAGTTATCAAAGCATAAAAAGCAACGAAGACAAAGTTGCAATTTTCAATTTTCCGGTCCGTAGTAGAAGTTAAGGCCCTTAAATTAACCAATGAGAGCGTGAGTTATATTTTTGCTATATAATAAAATTTGTTGTGCTGCATGACTATATACTCCTTGTAATTTGGTTTATTAACTGCTATTAAGATCAATAAACGGATATTATTGATATTGATTGTAATTTGAAATAGCACAATAAATATGAAGGAGTTTATACACGTGGAACATTTAAAATGTAGCAGAATTTCATGGTAAAAATATATTTTCTACCATTTCGCCTGTTGATTTTCAACTTAAGGTGGCTCGTACCTATTGATTTGTTTGTCAGACATGAATTTCAATGGCGTCTTTTTACATCAAAACCTTGTCCGACTTCTGAGAAATTTGCAGCCATTTGTCTTCAAGTCTTGAACTTTGCACCGATAATGATTTTTCTGCGAATTAGATCAAATAATTTGAAATATCAGACGATTTTTAAAAGTAGCTTTATGAGAAAAATTGGTCATAAATCCAAAAATCTAAGGTGGATTTTTTTTCCTATTTCATTAATCCAGTATAAAAGCATAGAGGACTAAATACAACATGTATCACGCCAATCTAATCCTTAGAAGTTGTGATACAAAATTTCCACACGGGATTTAGACTCAGAAGCAATTGATTCAGAGAACTACTGTCTTTATTCCCAAAAGTCTAGATCCCGTGTGGAATTTTGCAACAGATAGTAAGGTGTTGTTTTGAATAAATTAACAAACCATGAGGGTTTTACCTTGCATGGCAGCTCAAACGTCGACTTGAGTTGCTTCCTTTTGAACGCTTACTGAATTATACCTAGTGCAGCAAAGACAACGACACTTGGTAGCAGGTATGTTATTAAACATCTTGTTCTATCCCATACTAGAAATTTTCACGAAACAATTCGACAGAATTTGTAGAAGTCGAGGTAATACAAAGCTATACAAATTCGCAACGTTCACCACTTGACTCGGTCACAAAAATTACTCCCCAAGTTTGCTTGAGGATAACATTGGCGTTTAGCTTCTCATCTCTGCATATTTTGTTCACAAGTTACAATAGGTATTTGTCTTTCTTATAGCAGATATGGTTCTCGCTGTTTTTGAAATTTTGTTGAGATTTTGGCGGGAGTTTTGACTACATGATTTTGCGTCGTAACAGGCAGCGCAAATTTTGTATCGCAACTTCTAAGGATTAAATTGGCGCGATACATGTTGTATGTAGTCCTCTATGCCTTTATACTGGATTAATGAAATAGGAAAAAAATTCACCTTAGATTTTTGGACCAATTTTTCTCATAAAGCCATTTTTAAAAATCGTTCGATATTTCAAATTATTTGATCTAATTCGCAGAAAAATCATTATCGGTGCAAAGTTCAAGACTTGAAGACAAATGGCTGCAAATTTCTCAGAAGTCGGACAAGGTTTTGATGTAAAAAGACGCCATTGAAATTCATGTCTGACAAACAAATCAATAGGTACGGCCACTTAGCAGTTTGACGTACCTGCTGCAAGCAGAGTTGTCTTTTAACAAAATACCAGTATTTCTTGCTTAGTGGGAATCAGTAAAACCCGAGGGACTTGAACTTTAAGAATGCTCATTTGCGCATAATGTAGAGACAATTTAGGCGTCCCGCTGGTAAGTTATTTGTCGACACATGATCTGTTTTTATAGCAGTTTTTGACGATAACATGTCGCTTGAACACTTCATTTTTTCTGGCCTGTAGGTTTCGTGCGATTTTGTGATTTTTTGTTGACCTCTTGCGCAAGAGATCCAGACGAACTCAATATAGTGCATTGGATTGTCTAGATTCTTTTTATTTTATATTTTTTATTATCGTCTAGATTCTAACTAAAAAAGATTGTGCAACTCACCGCCCTTGCATCAACTCTCGCACTGATTTACCACTTTTTTGTGGAGTTCGATGTTTTCAGAACAAAAGTTGAAGAACAAAATCTCCTAAAAGTTGTTAGATAAGTATTCAAAATATATAAGAAACTTTTGATAAACAATTGGAAGATTTCAAAAGGAACTGATATCCGGCAATAAGTATTAAATTACTCTTGAATTATTTAGCGTCTCAAAGTCGTCCATCTTCAACCTGTCGGACCTGTTACACTCTACACGTTAAATATTTTATTTCTGAAACTTGATATCTAAGCCCTAGGGTTTTTTCCAGTTGTGTGCACTCATTCAAAAATTCATATGGGCGTGGATATATTTACATGATGACCGGCTGATTCAGGACTTTTAACTAACTGGCCGTTAAAGAGAGTTAATAGGGGTTTAACTGTATACTTAATGAAGATTCAAGAAAGATATTAGTAATGTCTCCGGTTAGTTTTTTTTCCGAGTCAATTATTTCACATTCGACATTGTTTTAACTCTATTGTTTTTCTATTTGTTTTCTATTGTTTAATTGTTTCCCGAAAGTGACCGATTAGATTGGCAGCGAGCTACCTGACGAAGATTGATGCAAGTGGTTAGGTATTTGAGTCAGCCACATAAATTGATCCACCTGTAGAGAAATTTTATATCTTATTGCTAGTTGGCTTGTGACAACAGTGCCAACCAATTATTGTCTCTCTAATTTATCTCATGTTTTGATAATTAGGTCATGTAAAGTTGTAATTGGTAGAAATTGTAAAGCATTGTTAACTGAATGATTAGCTATGCATGTCACAGCGGCTAGAACACATTAGATGTTTTAGAATGACGTAATGTATAGCATAAAGGAATCGAACGCATTGGAAAGCAAAGTAGTTTTCGTACTACCTTGTTCCAGGAAAGAAGATACTTGGTGTCACAGCACAACAGATCTTTTGTTTCTTTAAGGTACATATCTGTTAGTTCATCTTTTGATTAATAATGGGTTGATCATACGAGGGATAAACAACATGGGACAAATGCGTAGCGGGAGTCCAGTTTGTTTGTTCGAGTTTGTTTATATAGAGACGGTGTTGGACGACACGAAGTCCTGTTACCAATTAATCATAACTATTGCAATTTCCGAGGAAAGAGTTTCGTGCTAATCAGTGCAAACCGCAAGTAAAATGACCAAATTTTGTTGAAAAAGCGAAAAAAGGTGGTGAAAAATCTTTTGAGCGCGCGCGCTCAATGGCGTAGCGATTACGTAACAGCGAGCGCTTAAACTGCGTAATCTGATTGTTTCTGGTAACTGTCCGATTACAAGTGTCCAAATGGTATTAGGAAATCAGATGGGTCGAGCGCAGTTTGAAAAAAATATCACGCGAGGGATGCTTGATGCTTCGTAATGTGAACAACAAAAGAACTGATAATTTTTTGAATTTTGGTTTTTGATTTCACCTTTTTTGCACAGTGATTTCACCTTTTTTACACAGTGATTTCGCCTTTTTTGCACAGTGATTTCGCCTTTTTGCACAGTGATTTCGTTTTTCTGCACAGCGATCTTACGTTTCTGCACAGTGATTTTCTAAAGATCATCAAGTAGCTGACCAATCACAATCGATAATTTTTGATGTCGCACTATTAATGGTAAAATACGATAGTTCCTCGACCAATCAGATTCGAGGAAATTGTAACAGTTATGAGTAAATAATAATAGGAAAAATAATAGCCTGTGACACTGAGGGTAGGGGCGATCGTGCCCGATCGTAGGCTCCGTTTTTCAGCCGTGGGGGATGTCGTTTGTCCCAAGCTTTCCACCATAACGACAGAAATTCGAGCCTAGCCCGATTGCCGTTCGCTGCTCGTCGGCTTTTTGGGGCGCGCAATAAAATGCTTTAAACATACGAATGCTTTGCCTGCGCGGTGACGAGGTGAAAACGGCTACAAACGCTTTAAAAACGTTTAAAAACAAGGCATTCTTTGATTTGTACTTTGAACCGAGACCTTGAACATGAGTAAACAGAAAATGGGGGATTGTTCGTTACAGATGCAAAAAACAACCCCTGATTAACTTATGCTACGGACATATCCTTACCGACAGTTACTAGCCATGAGTCTGAATTCAAAGTATTAATTGTTAGGATTTTCAGTACTGTCAAAATCTTACCATAGTCTCTCTGATTCAATCTAAATTATATCAGCTCTAATTTCAAAACTGATGTAAAGTAATATAGTCTTAACTATTATACACTTTATCTCTTTGTTTACATAAATAGATATCGAATATGAAGAGTGTCGCAATTTTTGTCTTCCTCGTACCATTTGTGGTGCTGCACCTGTCCGAAGGAAACGATTTCTGTCCTGACAATGGCATTATGACAAACAACGCCTTCAAGAACCTTTTTGAAGACAGCAAAGGTTTCTTTGAGAAACTGAAGCTTCAGGGCACCTGTGAAGCGGATATGACGGAGAAGACTGAAGAGAAAGCCGACAATGCCTTACTAGTGTCCTACCAAACGGTTTGCTATGCAGTGGGAAAGAAGGCAGATCTCTCGGTATGGGTGTTGTCAAAAACCATAAAAGAGCCTGCAAACAGCGTTGGGCTAAAGGCACAAGATGCGACCAAATCCGACTGCGCAAATAAGAAACCTTATCAAGCCCTATATCTACCTCAGAGGGACAACAAAAATGCCTACATGATCTTGAACTCAGGATTGGCGGCTCTTTTTTTCACCACTAGGCTTAGTGGTTGCAACGTTTTCGTAGCAACTAGTACCAACCAACCCAATCAACCCCTGGTTATGCACTCCAATAAGAACGGTTGTGGAAATCAAGCAGAGAGGCTCAAGTTACAGGGAGAGGAAGCTGATAAAATAATAACAGCTAACGCAGGTTATAAGTTGGCTATTCGCTTTTATAGCAAACCGAAACCGGCCGATCAAGCTGCCCTAAAGATCATTGACGACTACAAACTGAGCCATCCTGCTGTACAAGTTGTAGGGTACGACCAAAACCCTCCTGCACAAGCTCAGTTTTATCATTTCTTTGGCACTTTTGATAATTCTTGGAAATTTTACATGAAGGGAGATGGTGATGGCAAAATTATTTGGAAAAGCTAAGTAATAAATTCAAAAGATGTCACTTTAACAAAAAGTAGAAATAACGCACATAGCTAGGTGTCCCTACCGATGAAAAGCTTGATAATAAGAGATGTTGTATCAATCATGCATGAGCAAAATAAACCAGTTAATCAACGAAACATGGTTGTTGTTGTTGTTGTTGTTGTCGTCGTTGTCGTCGTCATATCGCGTATTGATTGTTGTGTGTACTCAACCTCGTTCCCAGGAATTTGCAATTTTGGGTATACCAAAGGGTAGGGAATAGATTATTTCCGAGATGCGGAAACCGCTCTCAAGAAAATTGCGGGCGGACACGAAAACGAGGCATTTTCGGGCAATGGCAGCAAATTGGCAGCAAGATTTTTCTTAATAGTGGTTTCAAAATAACCATAGATTTCACGACCTCTGGCAAAAAAATTATCACTTCTATCATTGCATATCGATCGATCACTAAGTCAAAGACCATGAAGGAATCCCCACAACAAAGCATTGATAAAAGTACAAAATAAATGCTTCAATTGAAGAATAACACACATAAAACATTCAAAGTTCAATATATAGAAAATAATCCAAAATATCCTCTCGGCAGTTTCCAATTTATGTGATGGTCCATCCCCCTCTGAAGACGGTGCACCCCCCTCCTGAAGATAATCCTAGATCCGCCCTGCATGGTATAGCTTAATTGAGAGCCGAAAAAGGTGGTATTTTAACTCTACTTCTGAAGTAATTTGCCCGAAAATGCCTCGTTTTCAAGTCGTGCCCGCGATACTTTTGGCAGTGGTCTCCGCATCTCGGAAATACTCTATTTGTGACGACTTTGGGTATCGAAAAAGGTCCTAGTATAAAAAGGGTTGTGAAAACTACCATTCAAGCTAAACTCTCATGTACATATAGCGACCTTAGAAATAGTTTTTCAAAATATAGAAATAACCGTTAACAGCAAAGGTATAAAAAAGCTAAAAGGTATATTAAAGGGGTACCTTTTTTTGTCAAAGGTATATTAAAGGGGTACGCCGAACAAAAGAAAGCGAACTAAAGAAAACAATGGGTAGTGACTACTATCAGATTTCCAACTTTTTCACGAGTTAAACAAATCACGCTATAGCTTTAAATTTAACGTTATTCTATAAAAATATGAAATGCATGTGAAGGCCAAGACCAACCACTTTCCCAGAGTTCAAACATTTTAGTCTTGAAAATGTACGTATCAGTTGTACACAATTATATTCTTTCCAAATCAGGAGACTAGCGTGACCCAATCACATCTTCTACCATATATGACGTCATTTTGGGGTTGCTTCGGTTCTCACCCTCATATTCATGATAACTGTCTCACACAGTATAAATAAGAGATTTCGTTTTTGAAATCTTGAGGGACAGTACAAGCGTATAATCATGAATTCCACAATACTCGCTTTAGTAGTGATGTGTAGCCTAGTGGTAAGCTATGGCTTTGAAACAATTCTTAAAAGCTAGTAATCATTTACTGGCTCAAACTGATAATTATCTGACAATCGCATACCAGTAGACCCGGCCAGTATGGTAACCGAACACGTCCCGATTCTTGTTCTGAAAAGAAATATGTTTGTTTCGTTGCAAAAGCTAGCTATATTACAGTATACGAATCGTTTCGCTAGAACTCTAAAGTTCTACTAAAAGTAAACATATTTGTCCCATTCATTAGTTTTCAGAGTAACTTGTAACTCATTCCTTCGTTTTGGCAACAGTAATAGCTACAGGATGTTCGAGTGAAAAGTAACCCTAGATTAGCCTAACTGCATTATCGAACTTATTTGACCTACTCACCGATACTAAACCTAAGAGAATCTGGAATATTGTGTTCGCTGGGGCAGACATTTGTGGGGAGAGGAATTTTCTGGAGGGAGACTTAGGCAGCGTCTGCATAAATAAATCCGGATAAATTTGACAAAACGCCTTTTTGGTGTGGACGAGGGGTCTGGACCATAAAAAGACGTGTTTCTAAATGAGTACGGATTTGTGTGGACGTCGTAGACTATAGTACCTGCACAGAAGGCTGCAAGTAGATACTCATCGAACACATGACTCATATCACTTCAAGATTTTCGTTATTAAATGCGAAGACTACAAATTTAATCGAGTAATTGATAGAGTTGTGTTACTAACCCATCATGTGTTTCTTGGTATTACCTTTGATTAGGTTACATTTGACCAAGCCGTGTTGAGACATGTCTGTGTCAAATTTCAGTTTTACTTATAGTTGGGATCATGGATATATATATGAGGTTCGAGCACATAAAAAGGCTCTACTTTGCTAAGATGCTTTTGTTCTAGATTTGTTCTAGAATTGTTTGCAGTCGTTTGCTATTGGATACACACAGAATCCTTTAGAATGCTTTTTATGTGAACATTCCTCATATATATATTTTGGGGGGACAGGCTGAAGGCTCAATTTTGCCGTTTAATTTACACTTTGTGGACTGAAAGAGCTTTTTGATGTAATTCATGAAATTAAAATTGATGATCTCATTATTTATCCAGGCATCGTCTACCAGTAGTGGTGCACTTGAAGTCATCTTTACACAATTCTTGAATCCAAAGGGAAAGGACTACCAAGGACAAGACTGCGATGCAGTGCTTTTGGGATCAAATCATTGTGATACATATCTTCGTATTTGCGTGCGGTCTCCACCTCCTGCGTCATCAGGTTACTCGTGTTCTACAACGACATCCAAGATCAAGAAAGACATGAACTCTTTTTCCATGTATGTTCGCGTGTTAGCAGCCTTCCCTGCTCTAAAGGTAAGACAAACAAAGTCTGTAATGTTGGTCTTCATTCTCATCCGGTCTACAATTTCGCAGGATACAATTTTCAAGAGCGCTTAACTGATTTTTATTAATGCATCAAGTAACCAATTAAGAACAAAGTATTACAGTACATCAAGTTATTTGCTACAGAATATCCCGCTCATCTACATACATATAAGATAAAAGTAAGATGTACCATTTTACATACACCCTTATAAATTTTGTATTTGGAAACGTGAAACACACCACCCAGCACTAGGAGTTGTAATATGAACTTGAAATCAGGAGCCGATCCAGCTTTTTTTAAAGAGGGGGTGCGTTTTTTGATGGTAGCCAAAATGGTCTGTAGTCAGCTATGCCGGAATCCGATCACGTACTGCCGATTAAAGACCACCACAGGCTTCCCGGCCCCAAAACGGTTAAAGTAGCAGGCGCGCGTGGTGGCTGGTTTTCCCGCCACAAATACAACCACAGCCTTCACGACCCAAAAACGATTGATGAAAAACGTTTATATTTGAGGAAAGCTTTCACCGTCATCCAAAATGGGGTGCGTCCGCACCCAACGTACCTCCCCTGGATTCGCCCCTGAAATAAAGTTTTGAATATGTCCTTTGGAACCATAGGAACCATATGGTGCTCTTGTAAAAGCATGGGATAGCGACGATGTCTCTAGAGATGATCTCATTGACACATTTTCCTTCAATTTTACCAACAAACCTACCGTGAATGGAACAGTTCCCTCCTGGACAAGCCTCTCAGCCAAAGGAAAAAGACGTGCAGATAAATGTACTTTACAATATAAGTATCGAGTATACTGCAATACCCATTATTACGGTACGGGTTGTGAGAACTATTGCAAAGACACTGACTCTGACGATCGTGGTCATTACTGGTGTGCAAACAACGGAATCAAAATCTGTTTTGTCAACTGGTTCAGGCCTCAAACTAACTGTTTGAAATACTGTCGTCCACGTAATGACACAGGTGGCCATTATAACTGTAATTCCATTGGTGACAAGATGTGTCATCCCAACTGGTATGGCCAAAACTGCACCGTGTTTATCAAGACTACACCCAAGAACGAAACGAAAGGTCAATTCATGTTTAGTAACGTAGCTGTTTTACGATACGCGCGCTCTGATTGGTTGCACGAAGGGCCTGTTTGTTTGAAGAAGTAAACCTGCTCTAGAGTTTTGAATGTTTCGAGCATATAACATAAGCTCTGATTGGCTGAACTTTTATATTGACATCCTCTCATTTTAGGAAAAAAGTGCTTATAGTTTCACTTGTTTTCGAATAGAAAATCATTGTTGAAATTTTTATTTCAAATCCACGTTCGGGATCAAGGTCTTCATCTACCTTTCGCTTCTCGGTCGTTCTTTGTTCTTGGCAAGGATCTTTTAATTTGCAACTGGAAAATGTGCCCTTTTTCTCTGTTTAAACACAAAAGAGCTTTTCAGGTAAGAGTCATATAGTCATATAGTCATATAGCCATATAGTAAAAGTTCTTTCCAATCATATAGTTTTTTCAGTGTTATTAACTATATATACTTCGTTTGTTTTGTTCTTTCGTCCTCTCTGTTTAGTTACTGCATTGATCATATATATATAACATGTTGGCTAGATGAGTTTGTACTGGTGAGTCAAAGATGTCTCACATGATACGGGACAACATGGCCGGCCATATCAACCAGTCGTTTAAATGAAGCTTTGCAAACTTTAATAGGGGAAGAATTGAAATCTGTACCACCGTATAAAAGGAGAGTACTTACATTCATCGGCCGGAGAGCAAGGTGAGTTCTCATTCAATTAACCTACCGGGCCCAGTTGTTCGAAACCATTTAACGCTTATAACCCAGGATAGTAAATCTAAAGAAAACTAGTGGTGTTAACCCAGGGTTAAATCTAAAGAAAACCATTGGTGTTAACCCAGGGTTAAATCTAAAGAAAACCATTGTTGTTAACCCAGGATTAAATCTAAAGAAAACCATTGGTGTTAACCCAGGGTTAAATCTAAAGAAAACCATTGGTGTTAACCCAGGGTTAAATCTAAAGAAAACCATTGTTGTTAACACTGGGTTAAATCTAAAGAAAACCATTGGTGTTAACCCAGGGTTAAATCTAAAGAAAACCATTGGTGTTAACCCAGGGTTAAATCTAAAGAAAACCATTGTTGTTAACCCAGGATTAAATCTAAAGAAAACCATTGGTGTTAACCCAGGATTAAATCTAAAGAAAACCATTGGTGTTAACCCAGGATTAAATCTAAAGAAAACCATTGGTGTTAACCCAGGGTTAAATCTAAAGAAAACCATTGTTGTTAACCCAGGATTAAATCTAAAGAAAACCATTGGTGTTAACCCAGGATTAAATCTAAAGAAAACCATTGGTGTTAACCCAGGATTAAATCTAAAGAAAACCATTGGTGTTAACACTGGGTTAAATCTAAAGAAAACCATTGGTGTTAACCCAGGATTAAATCTAAAGAAAACCATTGGTGTTAACCCAGGGTTAAATCTAAAGAAAACCATTGGTGTTAACCCAGGATTAAATCTAAAGAAAACCATTGGTGTTAACCCAGGGTTAAATCTAAAGAAAACCATTGGTGTTAACCCAGGGTTAAATCTAAAGAAAACCATTGGTGCATTTGTTAATTAACCCAGGGTTAAATCTAAAGAAAACCATTGGTGTTAACCCAGGGTTAAATCTAAAGAAAACCATTGGTGTTAACCCAGGATTAAATCTAAAGAAAACCATTGGTGTTAACCCTGGGTTAACGCTAGCCCACTTTCGAACAACCGGGGCCCTTGTCTAACAACTCGATCTGGCATTTTTTACTTAATGTCGACGACGAAACTAGGCTCAAAACGTTGGTAACGAAAGTACTCTGTCTTTTTCTACGGTTTTTCAGATTTGATGCCCTCGTTTTCTCATACACCGACGCAGCCCAAATCATATTTGAAAAAACGTCGAAAATATTTTATCACCTGATAAAAGCAATATAAAACGGTCGCTTATGTCTCTGTACTGTAATATAAACACGATGGAAGATGTAGAGCACTCGAAAAGAAGCAAGAGAAGCACTTGGCGACGCCTCATGTTCCTAAGCTTGCTTTTCTCTTGCTCTACTCCTTCAATCGTGTTTATATCACAGTACAGAGACATGCGCGCGCGTTTTATATTCCTTAATATAAATAAAACATTAAGTCAACTAAACTTTTGAGATAAAGATAACTATGAGCTCCAACTCATTTTGTGTGATGCCATTAGTCACGTGATAAAGCTTAACTTTCATGCTAAAAACCAGGATAAAAAGTTAGATGTTTAACACAACACAACACAACACAACACAACACAACACAACACAACACAACACAACAACATAATAACTCTATTTACGTGTAATGTTTCTTTAGCGTGTTGACACTAACTGGGTACACGATCTAAAATCTAAACTTGTACTGAACAAAGAAAGATAAAGTGTCTTTACGTAGCCCGTGACGTGTCAGACCAAGATGAAACCAACCTCCCCCCTCCCCCCCAAAAAAATAACGGTTTATGTAAAGACACTGTGGTGTATACATATAATGTGCCTATTTAGTAATTATTTCGGGGATAAAAATTATTATCTAAAATACATTATAAACTATTACATTAATTACACATAGATAAATTACATCAGTATCACATAATTATCTACTTAAGGAATATAAAACGCGCGCGCATGTCTCTGTTCTGTGATATAAACACGATGGAAGATGTAGAGCAAGAGAAAAGCAAGCTTAGGAACACGAGGCGTAGCCGAGTGTTTCTCTTGCTTTTCGAGTGCTCTACATCTTCCAGAGTGTTTATATCACAGAACAGAGACATAAGCGATCGTTTTATATTGCTTTTATAAAATATTTTCGACGTTTTCTGAGCGAGCCATGTCTCTGTCCTCTGATATAAACATGGTAGCCAGCCAATCAGCGCGCGCGTTATATCTCAAGTATTTTATAATGTACTATAAATTAATCTGTTGTATTTAGATTTTTAATTTTCTATTTAGATTATCAAGTACGAGAGATCAAGAGACCATAATACTGGAGGGGACGCTTCCCCCCATTTCCTGCCTGTCGAGTCGCTTTCCTGACTAATTATTTTTGTGTCTTTCTTTGTCCGAAAGCTTGGCGTTCTGATCAAAAAAGTTTACGTGTTAGTGACAACTCCACTCTTTCATGGCTACTCCAACGTACAATGGCGTGTTAAACACTAATACTAATACTAATAAACCCCAGAATTGTGATCCCTTCTGAGATACGACAATCATTCCCGCCCTAAATATCGGACTCCCTATACATTCATGTTGAAAAACAAATCTGAATATTCCAGAGAAAAATGACTTTTGTAGCAAACCTACTTGTGATGGTTTGCTTTGTTTATCCATTAAAACGATCATGATTATTTCAGTTATATTTACAGTGCGCAGCTTGCATCCGTACAGGAGTCGTCGTACAGTGTCTGCTATTGAGTTTGATCTCGTGTATCGTTTATCGTTTTGTAATCCAAGGCGACGTCTGGAGGTCATTGAAGGTGAGTCAAAAACTTTTATCCGGCACGCAGGGCGTTTTAATGTTACGTAATAGAGCAGATTTCGTAAGAGTGTGAGACGGAACGCGCCGTGCCGTGACCGTGTCAGTACCGTGGTGTCAAAAGAAACATTCGAGATTCCTGCCGTACTGCCGTACTGTGACCGTGCGGTGCCGTTTTCACAGTCATACGAAATCTGCTCTATTAATGCAATCATGTATTTCATTGCAGAAGAAATATCAAATGAAACTTATTGCACGCACTTTCAACAGAAAATTCCTATTTTAGAATATGTATATATTTTTAACAATCCTTCCAGAAATTGACACGAACTTGCATCAAAAGTCCGCCGCATCTGTCTACATCAAAACATTTTAATGGCACGATACCCCAAAATCTAATTGTCACGCGGACTGATTATTTTTGAGTAAGACCCTCCTATCGGACAAACAAATTTTCTTTTCACAAGATGATAATTATGGGTGCGGTGTTTCACAAAATGAAGTATGCGCGCGCCCAGATCAGAATTAGGGTTGCCGTGCCAGAAAAACGTTTGTTGCCAAGAGACCATAGTACTAAGTATGATCGTCTCTTGTTGTCTCCGTGAGGGCCGTATGTTAATGCGCCTCCCTCCTTAAATAAAGTTATTGTATTGTATAAGTCGAGCTAAAGTTTATCACAAATGGCTGGAATCAGAGAAATAAAAAAACATCTACAGTTACTCTTGTTCCTAAGCCTTTAAATTTATTTAAATTGCATTATTAAATTTTTGTATAGCTGTTTTTATACTTTTTCACTCTTCATTTCTTACTTTTTGTACCCCTCATACCTCCCAAACTAATTAATTTTCTCCTAGATTTCCTTTCTCCCTACTTCAGCACCATAAAGAGTCTAAATATTGACTCATGTGGAAGTTCAGTTACCTGTTTAGTTTTAAGAGTTAAGAGTCCTACATATGTTACCTAAATATTTAGCTTTAGAACTATTTTCAAAGGCATTTATCCGATATAAGATCAAAGTCTGGAGCTTGACTGGAGCTTGCCACAGCGTGCACTGAAAACTGGCATTTCGCAAGGACTTCGCAGACACAATATCGATTGCGATAATACTAGAACAACACATAATCCACTTTTTTCATGGTGACTGAGAAAAGATCCATATCAAATGGCCGTTCACGGAAGGTTAAAAATATAAGACAATCCTAACAAACTGTCTATACTGAACCGGTCGCGGTCGCTAACAAGAGGTGGTCGCTTATAGAAGGTGCAAATTGAACCGGAATATTCAAATTGGGAAGCAAGGTTGGTCGAGCGTTGAGGGGGCCCGTCTGTCACCACTGCGGTGGCAGGATCGATTCCCGGACGGGGCATCTCACTGTGACTTGAGCTTGTCATGCAGTTCGTTCCTTCCCTTCCCTCAACGGTTTCTCTTCAGGTCCTGCAGTTTTCCTCCCTTATAAAAACAAGTGAGCTGAGAGTTGTATGCACAGAATATTAGAATGTAGTGGTAGTGCGTGTGAGAGTACAGTGTTCCCCATTTGGAGGGTGTCAAAGGCGCAATGGGGGGGGGGGGGGGTACCCGATTTTCAGTTAACTGCTGGTTTTTTAACTCCAAAACCCATTAGTACTAGTGTGCAAACTACTAGAACACATCGGGTACTTTAAATTAATTAATTCATTCTTTTTATTTTATTTTGTTTATTCATTTTAGGGATTTGTATGGGAAACGATTGATATATTTTTTAATCAGTGGTAAACAAGAAAGTTAGCCGCTTAAAGGATATTGTCGTATTAACTAGTGGGGGTTTTACTGTAAGATTGACATGTTGTTGACACGGTTTCCGATAAACTCGGCTTTTCTTCACCTCAAGCCAGACAGGATTCTATTTCCCCAGAGTTCAAGACTTTTTCTCGGAAGTGTATGTACGAGTTGTGAAAAATGATGTTCATTTGGTAAATCAGGAGACGAACGTTGTCCAATCATATCTTCTACTTCATGTGACGTAATTCTTCTGGTTACTTCAGGTCAATATTCGCGTCTCTAAGGCCCCACATTCCTGGGCTTACTGTCCCAAATTGTAACATACACTTCCCTCTTGGACCTCGAGGAGAACACATTTATAATGAATTCCACAGTTCTCGTTCTCGCAGTCTTGTGTAGCGTTGTGGTAAGTTATCATTTATGGTTGTAATGTTTGAAGCATTGTGTTCTACAGCGCATTTGCTGTGGTTAAGTTCATTCATAGTCCTACACGTGGACTATGAGTAACAGTCTGTTTCAGACGGCGGCATGGCGTGCCAAAAACAACAATCTCTTCGAACTGCAAGTAAACCGTTACAATAATGTTTCCAATATCGTTTCTCTAGTGAATAAAATGCACTGGAAAAAAGGATACTTAATTTGCTTTCCAATAACATGTTTGTAGCGCAGGGCTGTTGATACATACTGATTGCTCAACTGGATGATTTTACTTATTTTAGTTGTAAAGTGATTGTCACTCTCAAATTTGAGGCATCTCTCAGCGCTCAAACACTGAACAACTAGACGCACACGTGCGTTCACTCGTGCCCCGGGAGCCCTTCAGTGACCGGCCCCGTGCGTACTCTTCCCCGAGCCGTTTCACGCATTCTTCACTTAACCGTAACATAATAAAGACCTTTTTTGACCTTTTTAGAGAATATCTGATTAGTCAATTTGTCTGTCAGCAGCTTAGTGTTTGCCTTTATCCCAACATGCAAAAATATACCAGTTTATTCAACTTTTTATTTCACTATATATCTTAATTTTTTGCTGCAAAGACTTCTACAACGACGTTTTTGACACAATAACAAATCGTGTATTTTTTCGGCGTTCATGTTTCAGATGTTTTATCTATTACGTGACCAAACGCATCAGGTCAAATAGAGCCTTGATTCCATGAAAATATATAAATAAATTGTCTGGCCAGAATTGTGTTAAAATTCATTACAAAAACGTCTCAAGATCTCTTGAATGCTTGAATGAAAAATATAATTGACTTGCCTCTATATCCGTAACATAATAAAGACTTTTTTTGACCTTTTTAGAGAATATCTGATTAGTCAATTTGTCTATCAGCAGCTTAGTGTTTGCCTTTATCCCAACATGCAAAAATATACCAGTTTATTCAACTTTTTATTTTTCTATATAAACATTTGCAGTTTATAACTCGTTCCCGGCCTAAAGGCCTGGGCACGAGTAAGAAAATAAATTCTTAGCCGTGAAAGGATCTTATCAAAAACGATAAGTATACATTACTCAGTCTCAATGGCGCCTCTCGCTAACTATTCTTAACTCGTAGATTGCAAATCCACGAGTTATAATGAGGGGGAAATGTCTTACACAAATACTCAGGTAATACAAGGAAAAAGGAAACTAATCCTAACTGTTTAGTAAGCAGGAACTTAATTGACAACTACTCTGAAGATAAGAGACACGACACTAGAGATCAAACCGCCAGTAGCGGAGGTAGCTCGTGGATTGACCAAAATCACCACAGGAAGCCCAAACAATACATTTTACTGAATTGACGAGTTTTCATTTGAAGGCGAAAAGTTAAACTAGCCTACCTAACAGTAGAAAATGCTGACTTTAATGCAGAGGTGTAAGAAGTAGAAGTACAAGAAGTACAAGTACAAGAAAATTAAATTATACAAAAATGTAGTTCCCCAAAAAATTTTCTATAAGAAAGTAAAATCTGTTTCTATTGTCTAATACTTACCTATAGTGCCACTATTTATTTCAAAGGTTAAAAGTGATCACTCAGTTTTTTTTCTTTTCAATCAATCATTCTAAGGGCCTTTTCAGACGAGAGAGGGTGATCATATATAGTAGGGATTTATTTTTTTCCATGGGGAAAACACAAGTTGTCTAATTTGAACAGGCTTTGAGTTTGTAGTTTGGAATGTTTTGATAAGCCTGTAAATTAAAATGTATTAACTAAAGTGCGATGTTAGAGAAACAACAAAAATGAATGCATTATGAATATTTTGCTTGTAATATTTTGCTTTAAGACCTGATTATATGAACTGGACTGCATTAAGTTTTCTTTTCCTTCAAGGCTACTAAACTTTATTCAGTTTCTTCCAGACTTGTTCATATAGTCTGGTCAATAATGCATGGCCGTAACCAAGGGGGTTGCAGAGGGTGCATGTGCACCTTCCCATTCGAAGCCAAAGGTCCGCTTATCTATAATTGTGCAAGCTCTCAGTAATTGGGAGGTCCACTGCTTTCCTTTCCCCCTCACCCAATGAATATTAGGAAAAGGTACCCCTCTCCCTCACTGAGCATTGAAATATTGGGAAAAGGACCTCCCAAGTCTGAGCACCAAAATTCAACAATTTGAGTATGCCACTTATCTCCCACTGAAGACATAGTTCCACTTGTATTCGGTCCAGTTTAGATAATCATGATGCATTCATTTTTGTTTGTCAAACATCACACTCATAGAGGATATTACATGGCCGCGCGGAGATACTAATTTTATCTTCGAGTGTTCAATATCTAAATTGAACACGAGAAGATAAAATTAGTATCTCCAAGCGGCTATGTAATGTTCTATTTATTATATAGATATCGATGAGACTTAAATAAGAAAAACAACTTAAAAATACCGTATATAACGTTGAAAAATACCGGTTACTATGCCAACAGTGATATCTTCACATGTGAAAGATATGATATCTTCTCATGTGATTGATATCAAGTTTTCGACACTGGAGAAAACCTGGTATCTCATCGATATCTATATAATAATAGTTAATACATTTTGATTCACAGGCTTATCAAAACATTCCAAACTACAAACTCAAAGCCTGTTCAAATTAGACAACTTAAACACTTGTTTAACAATTTTTTTGTCCATAAATTGATAATTTTAATGACTGGTCTTTAATAGTTTGTAGTACGCTATAATTACATTTTTATTATATTGATCAACTACTAATCATTACAGTCATTTTTCAAAACTGGATGAAAATCACTTCTGATCCATCAGTGCAAATATAATATTAAACAAATTAACTTATTCTGAAATATTTGAATTATAAAATATAGACTTTTAAATTAACTGTAACAAGATATATTGAAAATGTTTCTTTCATTGCAATTCATATTGAATGCACTTCAAGAAATTTATGTAAATAATTATAAAGATATTATAAATAAATAATAAGTCCTATTTCTATCTTAATCCATAAAATCGCGTTTCTACAGATGCGACTGTAAGAAGGAAACATCTTGGTTGAATTTGGCAACTGTTGAGCAACAATTCGCCGATCAGAAGTTTGGGCTCGTGACCTGCGTGATCCCATAAACCATAAAAACAATGCGATTTTATCTAAAAATGCTCACTAGATGTATAGACACAGTAACAAAAGGGAACAATCTGAACTTCCAAATAACAATTTAAAATGATACTCGAAATATATAACCTCTGACAGGGGTTATAACTTCAGCCAAATTCTCGATGGCAGAAGCAAGAAATTCAGCTCATGTTCGCGGGATGAACATTTCAAGAAGAATTATAACCAACATCTTAAAAGTATTACGCTTTTACTTAGCAGTACGAAATAGAAATTACCTTTAGAGGCAGTTTTGGGCATAAAATACTGATTTCAAATTGTCAAACTTGCGAGTGGAGAGGACGAATGTCACATGGGCAACGGTTTTATACACTAGGCTCGCAAGGCAGTGTGGTAAAAAAGGCTGACACCTGGTGTATGACCACATTTGAGGATACTCTGTGCTTTGTATTGCCAAAGTCTATCCAGAGGGTCAGACATGAAGTATAGGACTTTGGATTATTTTTAAAGCCCTGTACGTCATGTATGACTCAATATATTATTAATACGGTTATTGTTCTTGAGTGGTACAGTGTTCGGGTCTTATATGAAGTACTTCAACACGGAACAGAGAGCATTGTGGTTAAAATCGAGGTCGGTCAGATACCTAGTTTGTAGACTAGTCTACCTAATAGGTAGTTGAGTGCTGCCTGGAAAGTGGTGAACAGAAATTTTCATGAAAGATGTGTTCAATCAGATATCATGAAATAGAATTGAAGTGTCAAAATGAAACTTAAATGACGTTGGTTCCACTCTAGTAAAATAGATACAACAAAAGCAACTGAAGGAAATAGTGTAATATATATTTTGAAGTCGGTATTTTAGGGATTCATGAAAATCAAGTCAACATGGAACAGTCGAAAAATAGACATTATCAGTGTTAGAGTGTTTTCAAATAGATAGTAGACTAATAGACACCACAGAGCTTCTGTTTTATTTTGTGTGCATCTAATTATTACACAGTTAGATTTTGTTTGAAGTCAAATCACTGTATTGCATGCCACTTTGAGAATATGAATCATGACCGATTAAGTAATAAAACAATTCTATTTTTTATTAGTCTTTTAATAAAATTCATCAATCATAAAATATGTACTCTACTACAATTTATTATACTATCTTTCGAAGTAATAATTATGGTAAAGAGCAGCTTAAATAGTTCATCTTGTGCCTTTAAATTGCCTTGGACCAGTTTCGAGCACGTGGCCACGATCTGCGAAATGTCAAACATTCGATCGATTTTCCTAAATAAACTAGCTCTTTAAAATCAGCTAGTTTTATAATCATTGCCAACTCTAGCCGTTTGTGATTGTTTGAAAAATTGCTTTACTCAAAGTGCTAAATATTTTGAACTGTGTGTGTCCGACACTGATCCTGAAGAATTATATATGTTTTGTAATTCAATATTGAAGGTCAACTAGCAGTGTTCGTCACACAACGCGCAGGGTATAGACAAGAAACATTTGATATATCAGAGAAAGCGGTGTACTTTCGTGAAGCCGTCATGAGTTTAAGGGGAACCGTTCTGCTAACGTGGATACACCAGCTGTTTTGTGCTCGCAGCACTTCACTTTCTATTAGAAATAGCTAGTTTACCTTAATGTATCTCTTCCTTCAAAGAGGCTCTATCACGCTTATATACCAATGGGCATGCAAAGCATTGTGGTTAAAAAATGAGGCATTATGGTAAAAAAGTAAAGTGCATTATGGGTAGAAATCGAGAATTTAGGCCCTTTCACGGATTAGGGTTGCTGCCTTGCTCGCTCGCTTCAGGCTCGCTCGCAGCGGCAGCAATTAGATTTGCTTCCTTGCTCGCTCGCTTCAGGCTCGCTCGCTGCGTCAGCAATTACCTACTACATCAACCAAAGACCCTTCATTAGATAAACGACAGCTTACTTTCTCTTATCGCAATTTTAATTGCTTGTCTCAGCGCTTCAGGGCAAAGTCGTGTCGTGTTTCTTGGTGAGGCCACGATCACTTTAGCTCGAATTACATAAACAACCTACGTCTTCAGGATGTTTGTTTTTATGGTTGTAGCCCGACAAACAGCAAGGAGAACCTATCCGAACAAACGAAAGAAAACTTCTCTCTGTGTGTGCAGCAAAATATCGCTATGAATATAAAATCTCACGTACTAGACATTATGCAGTGAAACGCAATTGACGGTCACTTGTCATAGACATAACAAGCGGGTCAGACTTGTACTATTGAGGTCACAACCGTGCTCGGACTGGCTCCCGACTGTCTATTGCTTTAGATCAAAATGATAAATAAAATTCTAACTTTAAATCTCTCCTTTTATTCTATCTGGAGTATTAGTTACTGCCTCAATATACGTCTCAAAGTATACTTAACAATTAGTCGCTTTTCAGTTGTATGGGTTCGTAACAAAAAAGATGTGGGATGATGTAGTATAGGGAGAAACTTGGATTCCGAAACGTTCTAGTTACGCTTGCGGCCGCGCACTGCTTTTCCTTCAACAAGGCATACTTTCACATTTTTGGTTAACTCGGTGAGAAACATCGCCCTAGCAAACTGGAGATTGTATTCTCTCTGTCGTCTCTACTACACCTATATACACACACATTTATGTAGCAACATGTAGGATAAGAAATTCGTAGATTTCCAGCTCATAGGAAATAGTCTTTATCGCGAGGGCCTGCTTTGAAGTACTCCATTTAGAGTTCACTATTTCGTCAAAGTATTGGAGATGAAGCTCAAAATATCAGCCCATCCTGAAGCTCTTATAAGTATATAGGTATATCTCGAGTTAAAAGCTTCACTTTCCATTGTTCTACTCCTGGAACAGCCTGTCCTGAATACTATTTTCTTTGAAGTCTGTCATCTTGCATTCCTAAAGTTCCTGGCTTGCCTTCACTACGGCGAGTTCGCACGCGCTCAAAGGTGATGAATGAGGGGCATTATTTTTCACTGGGCATTACTAATTAGATATCTCCAACATGCAAAAATATACCAGTTTATTCGGCGTTTTATTTCACTTTATATCTCAATTGTTTGCTGTAAAGACTTCTACAACGACGTTTTTGACACAATAACAAATTACAAATAGTGTATATATGTTATTCGTTCATGTTTCAGATGTTTTATCCATTACATGACCAAACGAATCAGGTTAAATAGAGCCTTGGTTCCATGAAAATATATAAATACATTGCCTGGCCAGAATTTTGTTAAAATTCAATACAAAAACCTCTCAAGATCTCTTGAATGCTTGAATGAAAAATATAATTGACTTGCCTCTATGTGCGTTCGTTTAGCAACATGTAGCGTGAGAAATTCGTAGATCTCCAGCTCAAAGGAATTGCCAACAGTCGCGAGAGCTTCAGCTTCGGTACTCCATTGAGAGTTCGATATTTGGTCAAAGTATTAGAGATCAAGCCCAAAATAACAGCCCATTCTGAAGCTCTTATAAGTGTCTAGGTATATCTCGAGTTAAAAGCTCCATTTTCTATTGTCTCACTGCTGGAAAAGCCTGTCTCTGAAAGCTATTTTTTGGGCTCTAAAGTTCCTGACTGGCGTTCACTTCCAAGACCTTCGAAGAGTTCGCACTCGCTCAAAGGTGATGAATGAAGGGCATTGTTTCTTGCGCTCTGAACCAATCAGGAGCTTTAACACGTGACCGATTGCGCAAGAAAGGCCTCTTTCGGTCGACGACCACAGGAAAAAAAAAAACAGTTGCATTTTATAACTCGTTCCCGGCCTAGAGGCCTGGGCACGAGTAATTATGATTATATTCTATTTGAAGTCTAGTCGTGTTTCAGATATGTATTTGCGATCCTGCACAAACCATAATTAATTAAGCAAATTACAAATTCTCTGTTTGTATTAGCATTACATTTCTCCCGCGGGAGTGAGGGTTGGGTGAACTTGATCATATTTTAAAAATCTCAATATTTATATTCCATTTTTATGTTTTCAAGTTTTTTTATTTAATAATCTTTATTTGGTTGTTCAATTTTGTTAGAATTATGTGTTAAAAATACAAATAAAGTGGCTCGAGCTCGTTTGCGGCATGATATATTAATTACAAATTTTCTGCACTTTCTTGAAAACATGTACTGGCATATTGATTTATTGTCTTCAGCAACAAGAAGAAAAAACGAAAAGAAAGAAAGAATGAAAGAACAAAAGAACGAAAAAAAGGAAGGAAAGAAGGGAGGAAGGAAGGGAAGAAGGAAGGAAGGAAGGAAGGAACGGAAAAGGAACAAACGAAGGAAGGAACGAAGGAATCGAAAGGAAGGGAGAAAGGAAGCAACGGAAAGAAAGTAAAGAAAGACATGTACTGAATTCATTAATTATAAGCAGCTTATTCATTTGATGCCTTTTATCCTGATAATTTCATGATGCCGCAATAAGATTTGCTCTGAAAGGAGTTTGTACCCCAGCTTCGTCACTCTGTTTCTTGGAAGTGGTTCCACCTGATCAAATGTCAGTACCGTACATGTACAAGAACGAACAGATCCTGCTTCCTGTTGCTGTACGAATTGTGAAATATATAGAACATCACGCCTAAAATGAAATGATAGTATAAATGATGTAAAATTTCTGAATAAATTTGTTTTAAACCACGTTTTCGATCTCAATATTGATCATCATCAGGTATGCTGGTTGGTTTGATTTATCTTGAATTTACTATGAAATTTCCCTGGAGAACAGGTTCAAGATGGAATGTTTGAACTTGTTTATTCAAGGTAGATCTAAATGTGCTTATAAATAAGGCTTCCAAAAATGAGTCTAATTCCCACGGATGAGATACTTAATAATGATGTTCCAGTTGAGGGTGTGAGAAGGGTTATCTCTCAGGTGTGTTGCGGACTCTGATTGGCTTGTTGTCTCCTGTTCTTTCTGGCGTAGAGTAACAGCAAGGAACTTTACTCCATCTTAAACTGTTCCCATAGGGAGATTTAATAGCATAAATTCAAGATAAATAAAACCAACCAGCATACCTGATGATCATCAATAGATCGATCGAAAACGTTTGATTAAAACAATTTTATTCAGAAATTTTTACATCATTTATATTACTGTATACCTATTTGCACAAATATTGACCCTTCAAAGATGTCAAAACGTTGAAGTCATCTATTTATTCGTTTTCAAATTAAACCAAGAGACCTAATAATGAGAGAGCGAAACTCGGTATTGATGTCTGCGCGATTTTAAACGGTCCCGTCCGCGCGCACGTCAAAAATCAAATTTTGTTGTGGCAAAGTTACTAAAAATAGTCTTTAATAGTGGCCTCGAACATCGCACAGACATCAATACCGAGCTTCGCTCTCTTAGTATTATGGTCTCTTGATTAAACACAAATCAAAGGAAAAGTGAGGGTTGGATACACTTGATCTGCATATTTTAAACATCACAATATTCTTATTTTATTTTTATAAGTTTTCAAGTTTTTTTATTTAATACATATTTTTATTTGGTTTTTTAATTTTGTTAGAATTATGTGTTAAATATAGCTAATAAATTCCAGCTGTGGCTCGAGGCCATTTTTAGCAAGATATATCAAATTTAAATGTTCTGTACTTTCTTGTAAAAATGTACTGGCATTGATTTATTATCTTAAACAAGAAATAAAAGGAAGGGAGAAAGGAACGAACAAACGAAAGACGAACGAACGAACGAAGGAACGAAGGAGGGAAGAAGGGAAGAATGAAAGGAAGAAACAGAGAGAAAGAAAGACAGAATTCCACAATTAGGAGTATTGTGTAGCGTTGTGGTAAGTTGTCATCTATGGTTGTAATATTTGAAGCATGGCGTTCTACAGCACATTTTTAGAAGAACTTGATTAGTGATGTATGGTAGCTCTTCGATCTGAACGATTTTTCTCTATATGAAGGAGATTTATATCAATCTTAGATCAGAAGTGTCTTTCAACACTCAAATATAGCAATGGCAAATCAGAATTACATTTTATTCGAAGTCCAGTTTAATTAGTTTATCTAACAGGCTATATTTGATAATGCAGCTACAACTACTTTGTTGACATTAGCATTGACACGGGTGAAAAACGCATTGCGCATACTCGGACGTTTGAAATATATTAAAACCATTCGAGGCTTAGTAAATCTTGAAAGATAAGCCTGTATGTGAAAAGTTAGTGCTTATTTTTTCCTAAAACATCGCTTTAGTTGTTTTCTTTCCCTGCTTAAATAATGCACGAGAAATTCGCATAATAGACGACAGTTGAATCGACGGTACTTTAGGTCAATTCTTGAAACTTAAGGCCAGTATTCACATGTATTTATTTTTTTCCGGTCCGATATCCTCGGAAATCGCGCGATCTGATTGGTTGTTAGAGCGGGCGGAATTTCCTATATCTGAGCACGGTCCGGTATCCTAAGGATACCGGCCCGCTGTGAAATCGATTGCTATTCTGCAAAAAAAGTAAATAGAAAAGGGAAAAAGATATATATGTTATTTACCGGCTGGGAGGTTGGTCCGGATAAGGAAAAACTAGTGTCCTCGGTCTTGAAAACGGATAGACAAGACCTCGGGCACAGTTTTTCCCTATCCAGACCAGCCGGTAAATAACATATATAACTGTGATTTCCCTCGATTTGAGTGCGGATTTTAGGCCAAATAAGTACTTGGTGTATGCAACACCAAGTGGATCAATAGATGATACATTCATTGATACAATTGGTGTTCAATACAATTGGTGTTGCATACACCAAGTACTTACTGAATTAGAACTGACTATACAATTATTCTATCGTAGGCATCGTCTATCAGTAGTGGTATATTTGAGGTTATCTTTACACAATTCTCAAACCCAGAGGGAAAGGATTATGGTGGAAGCAAATGCGATTATGGTTTGGGATCACCAGCACGGTGTGACACGTATCTCCGTATCTGTGTGGCATCTCCACGTCCTTCACCAAAAGATGATGGATGTCCTATAAAGAAAGCCCAGAAGTCCAACACGAACTCTTTTGCCATGAACGTCCAAATGTCAGCGACTTTCTCTTTACTAAAGGTAACCGTGCTAATTTGGGGTAAATTTACCAAAGGGAGGTTAATTGCTGCGAGTGAAGCGAGTAGCCTCCTATTCGGAACACAGTGTAATCTGTGGATGTCACTAGACGAACATGCGATACATACGATCAGCGGTTCAAGTCCATACCGTATCGAGAGTCGATTCAAGGATGTCACTAGACGAACACGCGATACACACAACCAGCAATTCACATCTTTTCCTAAATAAACTAGCTTTTTATAATCAGTTAGTTTTATAATCATTGCCAACTCTAGCTGTTTGTGATTGTTTGAAAAATTGCTTTACTCAAAGTGCTAAATATTTTGAACTGTGTGTGTCCGACACTGATCCTGATCAAATTATGTTTTGTAATTCAATACTGAAGGTCAACTAGCAGTGTTCGTCACACAACGCGCAGGATATAGACAAGAAAAATTTGATATATCAGAGAAAGCGGTGTACTTTTGTGAATCCATCATGAGTTTAAGGGGAACAGTTCTGCTAACGTGGATACACCAACTGTTTTGTGCTCGCAGCACTTCACTTTCTATTAGAAATAGCTAGTATTTATAAAGTATATAATAATGTCGTTTTTGTCACATTTACAATATAGGTAGTGTATTACAATGGGTCAATCGTGTTACCATATAGAGCCTGTCCATCACGTCACAATAGTATATTATTTTACCTATCATCTTACCAAATTATTTCCTTTGTTGTGCTTATTTCGTCGAAGTTTGTTAAAGGATTTCTTCACATTTAATAACAGCCATCCTGAACCGTCTCTTCGACCGGTACCTTTCCTAGTCACCTCGATGTCTGTCTTGACGAAGTTAAGGTGTTTGCCTACTGTTTTTTGACTGCCACACCAAGAGTTTTTGAATGGTCTTTATAAATATATAACTTCTCTCGCTCGCTTGAACTGAGGCTCTCACAAACGATCACCCTTTAATTTGTTTCAAGTTTATTAAAAGTCAGTCTCCTACACAGCCGCAAAGCCTTGCGTGACACACAACCTGCGGCTGCGTAGGAGACTAGCGCTTTAACGAATTTCTCTAAAATCACTCGAACGATTTTTCTCACACGCCAAAATCTCAGTACCACTTTATCAATCTCTAAGTAACATACTTCAACGCCTCATTTCCATTGATATAATGCAACATAGCTAAATTAAAAAGCAAAGTTGGCTTATGAACGGCTAAACGCTTTACGTTTCATTTTATTGCTCCGGTTATGCAAATAGTGTCTGTCAAAAACAACAGTAGAAAAAACACCTTAAAAGGGCTATTTTGATCTCCTTTCATTTTAGAAACAGTATGGTGCGTTTGTGGCAGCATGGGATGACGATTCTTGGCCCGATGACGATGATCTCATAGACAAATTTTCGTTCGATTTCACCAACAAACCTGCCGTCAATGGAACCATTCCATCCTGGACAAACAAATTTGAAAAAGGAAAAAGACTTAAATACAAATGTACCTTACAATATAAGTATCGAATATACTGCAATACCCATTATTACGGTACGGATTGTGGGAAATACTGCAAGTACACTGATTCTGACAACGGTGGTCATTACAGATGTGCAAACAATGGAAACAAAATTTGTCTTACAAACTGGTTCAGACCTCAAACTAACTGTATGAAATACTGTCGTCCACGTAATGACACAGATGGCCACTATAACTGTAATTCCATTGGTGACAAGGTGTGTCATCCTAACTGGTATGGTAACAACTGTACCAAGTTGTGTGTGCCTCATGATGACGACGTAAACGGTCACTACACGTGTAACTCAAGTGGAGACGCAGTTTGCCGTGTTGGCAGGCATGGCAAAGGATGTTTTCGTTTTTGTCTAAGTCAAAATAGCGACAAATTGGGACATTATACATGTGATTCCAATGGGACGAAAGTCTGTAATGTTAGCTGGTACGGTATAAACTGTACTGTATATTGTAAGCCGCGTAACGATAGCAAAGGACATTATACATGTAATAACTCAACAGGAGAAAAGATCTGTAGGACAGGGTGGTTTGGAACTCAAAGTGGATGCAACTGTACACCAAAGAATGATTCTCTTTTTGGACATTATATATGTGATGCAATAACTGGCAATAAGATATGTCTTGCATTATGGTATGGCCCGTCTTGTAAGGTTTACTGCAATGAAAACAATGGAAACTACACATGTAATACTACAACTGGTGAAAAAATATGTAACGCTCATTGGTATGGTAGATTGTGTGACCATTATTGTAATCCGCAAGCAGACGTCTCGGAACATTACAGTTGCGATCCCATAACTGGAGAAAAAGTCTGTCTAGCTAACTGGTATGGTTCTTCTTGTTCAGTATTTTGCAATGCAAACTTAGGTAGCTACACTTGTGACAATTCAACAGGAGAGAAAATATGTCACTCTGATTGGTATGGTCAATTGTGTGATATTTACTGTAGACCTCGTGACGATGAAAAAGGACATTACAAATGTAACGCTAGTACCGGTGCTAAAATGTGTCTAACGAACTGGTATGGTAAAAATTGTGTTGTTTACTGCAAAGCTCAAAAAGGCTTAAAAGGGAACTACTATTGCGATCCATCCACAGGATCCAAAGTATGTTATCCCAATTGGTATGGCCAGAACTGTACTTTGCTCTGTCAACCACAGAATGGAGTGGAAGGACATTACAACTGCAGCGGAGAAGGGGCCAAAGTTTGTCATCCTAGCTGGTACGGTCAGAATTGTACTGTTAATTGTGAACCCAAGAATGGACAGGAAGGACATTACAATTGCAGTGATGAAGGGGCAAGTGTTTGTCATCGTAACTGGTACGGACAGAACTGCACTGTAAATTGTGAACCCAAGAATGGACTGAGAGGACATTACAACTGCAGTGCCGAAGGGGCTAAAGTCTGTTATGCTAACTGGTACGGACAGAACTGCACTGTAAATTGTGAACCCAAGAATGGACTGAGAGGACATTACAACTGCAGTGCCGAAGGGGCTAAAGTCTGTTATGCTAACTGGTACGGACAGAACTGCACTGTTAATTGTGAACCCAAGAATGGACTGGGAGGACATTACAACTGCAGTAGAGAAGGGGCCAAAGTCTGTTATCCTAACTGGTACGGTCAAAATTGTACTGTTAATTGTGAACCCAAGGATGGTAAAGAAGGACATTACAATTGCAGTGATGGAGGAACTAAAGTCTGTCATCCAAACTGGTATGGCCCAAATTGTACTGTGCTCTGTCAACCAAAGAATGGACTGGGAGGACATTACAATTGCAGTGATGAAGGAGCTAAAGTCTGTCATCCAAACTGGTATGGCCAAAATTGTACTGTGCTCTGTCAACCAAAGAATGGAGTGGAAGGACATTACAATTGCAGTGGTGGAGGAGCTAAAATCTGTTATCCTAACTGGTACGGTCAGAACTGCACTGTTAATTGTGAACCCAAGGATGGTAAAGAAGGACATTACAATTGCAGTGATGGAGGAACTAAAGTCTGTCATCCAAACTGGTATGGCCCAAATTGTACTGTATTTTGTCAACCGAAGAATGGTGTGGAGGGTCATTATAACTGTAGTGGAAAAGGGGTCAAAGTTTGTCGTTCAAACTGGTACGGTGAGAATTGTACTGTGAACTGTTCTCCCAGCGATGCAGTTGAGGGACATTACAATTGCAGTGATGAAGGAGCTAAAGTTTGTCATCCTAACTGGTACGGACGGAACTGCACTGCTAATTGTGAACCAAAGAATGGACTGGGAGGACATTACAATTGCAGTGGTGAAGGAGCTAAAATCTGTTATCCTAACTGGTACGGTCAGAACTGCACTGTTAATTGTGAACCCAAGAATGGACTGGGAGGACATTACAACTGCAGTAGAGAAGGGGCCAAAGTCTGTTATCCTAACTGGTACGGTCAAAATTGTACTGTTAATTGTGAACCCAAGGATGGTAAAGAAGGACATTACAATTGCAGTGATGGAGGAACTAAAGTCTGTCATCCAAACTGGTATGGCCCAAATTGTACTGTGCTCTGTCAACCAAAGAATGGACTGGGAGGACATTACAATTGCAGTGATGAAGGAGCTAAAGTCTGTCATCCAAACTGGTATGGCCAAAATTGTACTGTGCTCTGTCAACCAAAGAATGGAGTGGAAGGACATTACAATTGCAGTGGTGAAGGAGCTAAAATCTGTTATCCTAACTGGTACGGTCAGAACTGCACTGTTAATTGTGAACCCAAGGATGGTAAAGAAGGACATTACAATTGCAGTGATGGAGGAACTAAAGTCTGTCATCCAAACTGGTATGGCCCAAATTGTACTGTATTTTGTCAACCGAAGAATGGTGTGGAGGGTCATTATAACTGTAGTGGAAAAGGGGTCAAAGTTTGTCGTTCAAACTGGTACGGTGAGAATTGTACTGTGAACTGTTCTCCCAGCGATGCAGTTGAGGGACATTACAATTGCAGTGATGAAGGAGCTAAAGTTTGTCATCCTAACTGGTACGGACGGAACTGCACTGCTAATTGTGAACCAAAGAATGGACTGGGAGGACATTACAATTGCAGTGGTGAAGGAGCTAAAATCTGTTATCCTAACTGGTACGGTCAGAACTGCACTGTTAATTGTGAACCCAAGGATGGTAAAGAAGGACATTACAACTGCAGTGCCGAAGGGGCTAAAGTCTGTTATGCTAACTGGTACGGACAGAACTGCACTGTTAATTGTGAACCCAAGAATGGACTGGGAGGACATTACAACTGCAGTAGAGAAGGGGCCAAAGTCTGTTATCCTAACTGGTACGGTCAAAATTGTACTGTTAATTGTGAACCCAAGGATGGTAAAGAAGGACATTACAATTGCAGTGATGGAGGAACTAAAGTCTGTCATCCAAACTGGTATGGCCCAAATTGTACTGTGCTCTGTCAACCAAAGAATGGACTGGGAGGACATTACAATTGCAGTGATGAAGGAGCTAAAGTCTGTCATCTTAACTGGTACGGACGGAACTGCACTGCTAATTGTGAACCAAAGAATGGACTGGGAGGACATTACAATTGCAGTGGTGAAGGAGCTAAAATCTGTTATCCTAACTGGTACGGTCAGAACTGCACTGTTAATTGTGAACCCAAGGATGGTAAAGAAGGACATTACAATTGTAGTGATGAAGGAGCCAAAGTTTGTCATTCTAACTGGTACGGACAGAACTGCACTGCTAATTGTGAACCCAAGAATGGAGTGGAAGGACATTACAACTGCAGTGCCGAAGGGGCTAAAGTCTGTTATGCTAACTGGTACGGACAGAACTGCACTGTTAATTGTGAACCCAAGAATGGACTGGGAGGACATTACAACTGCAGTAGAGAAGGGGCCAAAGTCTGTTATCCTAACTGGTACGGTCAAAATTGTACTGTTAATTGTGAACCCAAGGATGGTAAAGAAGGACATTACAATTGCAGTGATGGAGGAACTAAAGTCTGTCATCCAAACTGGTATGGCCCAAATTGTACTGTGCTCTGTCAACCAAAGAATGGACTGGGAGGACATTACAATTGCAGTGATGAAGGAGCTAAAGTCTGTCATCCAAACTGGTATGGCCAAAATTGTACTGTGCTCTGTCAACCAAAGAATGGAGTGGAAGGACATTACAATTGCAGTGGTGAAGGAGCTAAAATCTGTTATCCTAACTGGTACGGTCAGAACTGCACTGTTAATTGTGAACCCAAGGATGGTAAAGAAGGACATTACAATTGCAGTGATGGAGGAACTAAAGTCTGTCATCCAAACTGGTATGGCCCAAATTGTACTGTATTTTGTCAACCGAAGAATGGTGTGGAGGGTCATTATAACTGTAGTGGAAAAGGGGTCAAAGTTTGTCGTTCAAACTGGTACGGTGAGAATTGTACTGTGAACTGTTCTCCCAGCGATGCAGTTGAGGGACATTACAATTGCAGTGATGAAGGAGCTAAAGTTTGTCATCCTAACTGGTACGGACGGAACTGCACTGTAAATTGTGAACCAAAGAATGGACTGGGAGGACATTACAATTGCAGTGGTGAAGGAGCTAAAATCTGTTATCCTAACTGGTACGGTCAGAACTGCACTGTTAATTGTGAACCCAAGGATGGTAAAGAAGGACATTACAACTGCAGTGCCGAAGGGGCTAAAGTCTGTTATGCTAACTGGTACGGACAGAACTGCACTGTTAATTGTGAACCCAAGAATGGACTGGGAGGACATTACAACTGCAGTAGAGAAGGGGCCAAAGTCTGTTATCCTAACTGGTACGGTCAAAATTGTACTGTTAATTGTGAACCCAAGGATGGTAAAGAAGGACATTACAATTGCAGTGATGGAGGAACTAAAGTCTGTCATCCAAACTGGTATGGCCCAAATTGTACTGTGCTCTGTCAACCAAAGAATGGACTGGGAGGACATTACAATTGCAGTGATGAAGGAGCTAAAGTCTGTCATCCAAACTGGTATGGCCAAAATTGTACTGTGCTCTGTCAACCAAAGAATGGAGTGGAAGGACATTACAATTGCAGTGGTGAAGGAGCTAAAATCTGTTATCCTAACTGGTACGGTCAGAACTGCACTGTTAATTGTGAACCCAAGGATGGTAAAGAAGGACATTACAATTGCAGTGATGGAGGAACTAAAGTCTGTCATCCAAACTGGTATGGCCCAAATTGTACTGTATTTTGTCAACCGAAGAATGGTGTGGAGGGTCATTATAACTGTAGTGGAAAAGGGGTCAAAGTTTGTCGTTCAAACTGGTACGGTGAGAATTGTACTGTGAACTGTTCTCCCAGCGATGCAGTTGAGGGACATTACAATTGCAGTGATGAAGGAGCTAAAGTTTGTCATCCTAACTGGTACGGACGGAATTGCACTGCTAATTGTGAACCCAAGAATGGACTGGGAGGACATTACAATTGCAGTGGTGAAGGAGCTAAAATCTGTTATCCTAACTGGTATGGTCGAAACTGTACTGTGAACTGTACACCCAAGTTTGGAGTAGACGGGCATTACAACTGTAGTGGTAAGGGGATTAAAGTGTGTTATCCTAACTGGTATGGCCAAAATTGTACTGTGCTCTGTCAACCAAAGAATGGAGTGGAAGGACATTACAGCTGTAGTGATGAAGGGGCCAAAGTTTGCTATCAAAACTGGTACGGTCAGAATTGTACTGTTCATTGTGAACCGAAGAATGGTGTGGAGGGTCATTATAACTGTAGTGGAGAAGGGGTCAAAGTTTGTCATTCAAACTGGTACGGTGAGAATTGTACTGTGAACTGTTCTCCCAGCGATGCAGTTGAGGGACATTACAATTGCAGTGATGAAGGAGCTAAAGTTTGTCATCCTAACTGGTACGGACGGAATTGCACTGCTAATTGTGAACCCAAGAATGGACTGGGAGGACATTACAATTGCAGTGGTGAAGGGGCTAAAATCTGTTATCCTAACTGGTATGGTCGAAACTGTACTGTGAACTGTACACCCAAGTTTGGAGTAGACGGGCATTACAACTGTAGTGGTAAGGGGATTAAAGTGTGTTATCCTAACTGGTATGGCCAAAATTGTACTGTGCTCTGTCAACCAAAGAATGGAGTGGAAGGACATTACAGCTGTAGTGATGAAGGGGCCAAAGTTTGCTATCAAAACTGGTACGGTCAGAATTGTACTGTTCATTGTGAACCGAAGAATGGTGTGGAGGGTCATTATAACTGTAGTGGAGAAGGGGTCAAAGTTTGTCATTCAAACTGGTACGGTGAGAATTGTACTGTGAACTGTTCTCCCAGCAATGCAGTTGAGGGACATTACAATTGCAGTGATGAAGGAGCTAAAGTTTGTCATCCTAACTGGTACGGACGGAATTGCACTGCTAATTGTGAACCCAAGAATGGACTGGGAGGACATTACAATTGCAGTGGTGAAGGAGTTAAAATCTGTTATCCTAACTGGTACGGTCAGAACTGCACTGTTAATTGTGAACCCAAGGATGGTAAAGAAGGACATTACAATTGTAGTGATGAAGGAGCCAAAGTTTGTCATTCTAACTGGTACGGACAGAACTGCACTGCTAATTGTGAACCCAAGAATGGAGTGGAAGGACATTACAATTGCAGTGGTGAAGGAGCTAAAATCTGTTATCCTAACTGGTACGGTCAGAACTGCACTGTTAATTGTGAACCCAAGGATGGTAAAGAAGGACATTACAATTGTAGTGATGAAGGAGCCAAAGTTTGTCATTCTAACTGGTACGGACAGAACTGCACTGCTAATTGTGAACCCAAGAATGGACTGGGAGGACATTACAATTGCAGTGGTGAAGGAGCTAAAATCTGTTATCCTAACTGGTACGGTCAGAACTGCACTGTTAATTGTGAACCCAAGGATGGTAAAGAAGGACATTACAATTGTAGTGATGAAGGAGCCAAAGTTTGTCATTCTAACTGGTACGGACAGAACTGCACTGCTAATTGTGAACCCAAGAATGGACTGGGAGGACATTACAATTGCAGTGATGAAGGAGCCAAAATATGTCTTTCCAACTGGCATGGTCGAAACTGTACTGTGAACTGTACACCCAAGTTTGGAGTAGACGGGCATTACAACTGTAGTGGTAAGGGGATTAAAGTGTGTTATCCTAACTGGTATGGGAAGAATTGTATGACGTTTTGTAAAGAAATAGACGATGAGTCTGGTCATTACACTTGTAATAGCACGTCTGGTCAGAAAATGTGTCGCCTAGGATGGTATGGTGCAAACTGTACTTTATTGAAGAAAACTTCCTCACTTACCAGTTTGCATTCAATGAAAACATCATCCGAGATGTTATCATTTGTTAATTCAATGGTTACAAAGTCTACATCGACATATTTTTCATTTTCCACGCTGTTATCATCTACTGCTATCTTCTCGTTTTCCGCATCAAAGTCACATACGTCTGCTTTGTTCTCATTGTCTGGGATTTCCCCAACAGCAAAATATACGACCTCATCAAAAGAAGCTACAAGTTCCTTGAAAAGCTTTTCTTCCGCACAAGAAGCTCTATCTAGTTCAGCGAGTATTATTCAGACCTTGTCGTCGACCTCAAGCACTATAATTATTATTCAGCCACTTTCTTCCATGCATAACATGTTTCCTTCGACAGTGGAAATGACCTTTAGTTCTTCGCCAGTTCTTTCGTCGCAGTTGTCATCCCTTGTAACATCACCAAGTGCTTCGAGCGTCAGTTTGTCTTCAATGGGCGTGGTATCTCTACCGTCTCCCCCCTTTAGTTCCAAGTCATTTATTTCTTCGGAGGTATCGCGAACCTTATTCTTATACCCGTCTAGCGTGATATCCCAGAGTTACGCGACAAGCGTTCATTCACGTTCGTCAGGTCTCAAGTCGTCGGCAAGTTCTTCAGAGATTACTCTTCCCTTGTCGTCAAAAAGGGAGACATCACCGAATTCATCAGTCGTTGTACCGTCCACTTCATCAGTTCATAAAATCTTTCCAAGTTCCCTTGGCTCTTATTTTCCAAGTTCCTCTGGTTCTTATCGGCCTTTAACTTTACCGTTCAGTGTCACTCCTTCTCTTACAATTGCTCACTCACCTGTAAACACTTTACAAGTCTCCCCTGTATTTTCCAGTCAAGCAGCTCCAACTATTTCTGTGGTTATACCATATAATAGCACTGCGCCTCCAAAAGTGGTCACTCCCAGCTGGGCCACAAACGCGAAAACGTGGCTTAAGGAGACATGGAAAACACCTGGAGGGAAGGCAGCCTTTGTCCTTATTCCCTTGTTTCTGCTTGTTCTTATTGTTGCGATTCTTCTAGTTCGACGAAACAGAAGGTAAAAATCAGGCAAGTGCTTTAACTCCCGCCCCTCTTCTTTCCTAAATCGACTGATTTAGGTATCGATTATATGACGATTTTCAGCCCGCCTGGCCGGGCTGAATCTTTTTGGCGATTACATGACAAAACCAGCCCGGGATAGGTTTTGTCACCTCTTCAAAGCGCCTGTTCAATACACTTTCCGCTGCCACAATACAGCGTGGCTCAGGTCTTCAGCCCGGGCTGAAATGCTCAGTCGCGATTACATGAGAATTTTTTAGCCCGTCTCACCGGGCTGAACCTTCCAGCCCGGTTAGCTTGACCCGGGCTGGAAATGTCCTTCCGGGCTGAAACTCAGCACGGGATCAAAATTTCTTCATGTAATCGAAAACTTAACTTTATATACATTTGTTGAGGAGACCGGGCTGAAGTTTCAGCCCGCCTGACCGGGCTAAAAATCGTCATATAATCGGGCCCTTAGCTTGCATGCCTTGTGCTGCAGCCTACTTCATTTTGATCCCCATGGCACGGAAGAATGTTCACCTCAAACAGAGATTGAAATCGGAAAAAGATCAAGGCAAGCAAAATCGATTGGTCGATTGGGATTTTGCTATTCCCTGTGATTTTCTCAAAAATGCATTTCTCCGTGGAATACAAACTCAAGAGTATGTTTTATTCTGAAAGGAGTATAATCTTGTATACTGCACTGTTTTTCTCTTTTACTTTATTTTTGTCAGAAAGAAAACAAAACCCCCAAAAGCAGTCGATGGAATCAATGGCTTTAGTACCGTGGACATGCCTGCTTGTCTTCTCCTAGATGCTACATACGTTGAAGAAATGGAAGATATGCCATCACAGCCCAAAAAACGGTACATCAGTACAACAATAATAACCATTACATTTGAACACAGTGACAAAGCCTTTGAAATATTACCATTTTTTCGGGCCGGGTGATATTTCGGATGAATAAGTTGTGACCTTCCTCGATCTTGATAGAAACTGGATTGCTGGCATTGTATGCAGCAGCAATTAAGTTTCTTAGATGTTGTACAAAGTCGAAGTCGCAATGGTTTTTATTGTGTGTATGTTTTAGGGCACAGCTACCAAAAGCAGATTCAATCTTCAGTGCGAGTAACCCATTTTTTGACGATAAAACACGGTTTTTGAATCTTGGTGACGATTACGAACACGAAGACATTGAAACAGAAAAACCGAGGTAGGTGCTGTCAAGTTAAATTTATTAGTTTCTCCTTAACTAATTAAGGCTTTCGCCAATTACTGTAGGCCCTGTAGACGACTTTCCTCCAATGGCTCTATGCACCTTCATGCCTGCCTGTCCTCTCTCTCCCTCGCTCACTCATTTCTCCTCCCTTTCCAACTTCCTCCATCCTTTAATTTCTTCCTTTCCACCTTATACGCAATAATTTTAACGCCATGTATTTATTTCAGTAGTAACATTTATTCAAACTTTGTTGTCCAGAACTTCCAGTAAAAATGACCAATTAGAAACAAAGACGCGATCCTTCAGTAACCCTTTTTATTCCGATGATTCCAAGTACTGCAAACTCAAGCCCGAGGACGAGACCAATGGAGGAAGCGTAAATGAGTCGAATGTTTGAGACGATGGGGCCTTCAGAAGCATTCGTTAATTGTGTACCTACAAGCCGAATACAAAGTAAAGCTATCGTACTTAGAGAACAGATCTCGTATGACGGTGAAGAACTTGGCATAAAAACTGTTAGTATAACATACTTTGATTATTTTGATACACTACACACGGTCACATCACGGCACGGCCAGTCAGAGTACGGCACGGTCACGGAAAGACACGATCATGTCACGAAAAGGTCAAAACACGAAACGGTCCCTGCCGTGATGTTTTCACAGTCATACGAAATTTGCTTGATATCAATGACAGTGCCATGTTGGGTGACAGGCAAAAAATGTTGCTAAAAATATAGATTGTTTCTCATGTAAGCTAAGTGACTACGTTTTTCCTGACATCGTATCCCACATGGCCAACAAGGTTCTATCTGCAATGACACGGGTGAAAAATGCATTGCGCATGCTCAAAAGTTTGGCGGGAATTTGTGGACACGTTCTTGTTTACAAATAAGAATCAATACCGTCGATTCAACTGCCGTTTATAATGCTAATTTCTTGTTTATTATTTGAGCAGGGAAAGGGAACAACTAAAGCTATGTTTTAGGTTAAAATTAAGCACTAACGTTTTACGAACAGCGTTAACTTTCGAGATTTACTAAGTCTCCAATGATTTTATTTAAAACTTTCGAGTATGCGCAATGCGTTTCCTACCCTTGTCATTTGCAATATTATTTCCTTGACATATGATTCAGAGTCATTACTACTTTGTGAAAAAGTCAGCCATTTTTCAGGACATTTGGAAAAGATCTATCTGAAGGAAAAACAACAACAACAACAAAAACAACAACAACAAATAACAAAACAAAACAAAACAAAACAAAACAAAACAAAACAAAACAAAACAAAACAAAACAAAACAAAACAAAACAAAACAAAACAAAACAAAACAAAACAAAACAAAACAAAACAAAACAAAACAAAACAAAACAAAACAAAACAAAACAAAACAAAACAAAACAAAACAAAACAAAACAAAACAAAACAAAACAAAACAAAACAAAACAAAACAAAACAAAACAAAACAAAACAAAACAAAACAAAACAAAACAAAACAAAACAAAACAAAACAAAACAAAACAAAACAAAACAAAACAAAACAAAACAAAACAAAACAAAACAAAACAAAACAAAACAAAACAAAACAAAACAAAACAACCGGCAAAAGACAAATACAACGAATTTATACTTGTTTTTACAAATGCACTTTCGAATTCCAAAAATCCGTAATTTAAGTTTGGAACGTGCTCTATGTTATGTAGTGTAGTCAAGAGACCATAAAAGAGCGAAGCCATCGCGCGCGCAAGGCTCTCAAAATTTTATTTCAGTTGAGTTGCGCGCGGACGGGACCGTTTGCTTTCGGCTTTTGAGAGCCTTGCTCGCGCGATGGCGAAGGTACTAAACTAGCCTTAGTCGCCGCGAACATTGCACAGACATCAATACTAGAGTTTCGCTCTTTTAGTATTATGTTCTCTTGGTGTAGTGTAGTATTTATTTAGTTTATTGCAACAACTTTTGACGCGAATTGTTTCATTTTAGCTGTATCATTAAGACGAGATAGAAATAGATTTCTAGACAAACAAATTATAATATTTTATAGTATTTTTATTTAGTATCTAGACAAACTAAGTAAAATATTCTATAGTATTAAGACCAAACAGAAGCTTTGCTGGGCATTGCTAAAGATTTATAAGTTTTATAATGTGAATACACATACATGTAGTTAGCTTTGTTAACTGACCGACAACTGCCAAGGCAATCGTCACCTGGACCGAGCGCGCCACTGACTGAAACGAGACAATTTGTCAGCATTTTAAGTTTATGAATTCGACTCCATTCTTATCTCGTTAAGTCGAGTTAGGGACAGCTGTGAAGTAGAAATAACGAACTCTGCTATAAAAAGACATACATTTTGTTCGAGATAACGAGATATTGGCTACTGCACTTCGGCACAGCCGAAGTTCGAAAATGCCATGCGTCTCAGTTTTGATGTGGTCCAAGTCCACACTAAAACGTTTATCTTTTGTCTAAGGCACGTAAAACAGGAAAAGAAACGTTTTCACAATTATTCGGATTCGTGTGGACGTCTTTAGAATTGAATTAACGAAAGGATAGATTCAAATAAAATTGGATTTGAGTTCGAGATGGCTGGGAGATTCGACTACTTTATATAATGATCCTATAGCTAAGAATTTAATGAAAAATGAATTGATGAAATATCTTATTCTTCAAAGTCTATAATGTATATTTTTATTATTTGATTGGACAAATTTTATTACTCAAATAATGTATATAAATTTGAATTGATGTAAATTATATATCTTCACCGAGAAGACACTACGGCAAAACAACTGCACATGCGCGCGAGTTTTCGCGGGCTTTCGCGCGGACGCGTCTTGATCACAGGAATCCCAAGCAATATTTTAAGTTGCTTTCTTTAGACTTTCCGCTATAATATCTTTGAGCATAACTTTCAGCAAGGCAGAAAACAGAAAAGTACTGTGAGAAAAACACAGGCATTAGAATATACTACAAAGTCCTTAACATCATTTTTTGGGACTGAGTTTGGATTCTGTGGCTTGAGTTTCGCCGGCAAAGTGTTTTCATTGAGGCCAATATTGAGGAGGACTGGAGAGGCGCGCATGCGTTGTACATTTTGCCGCGGTGTCCAAAAATATAATCATGGTCGTACCCAGGTACGCATCGACTATACTAGTCCGTGTTTTCCCTGGAAACGAGAATGAGACTAGGCATCATAACGTGTTGCTGTAATATATTGTATTATATCAGATTGTATTATTATGATTATAATGAAAATACATAACTGATACCTTTGACAAGCCGATGTCTGTATTTCAACGGGACTACCCCAGCACTCCTTCCCTCTGCGACCCTCCCCTTCCCCAAAGAAACATGGATTGTCCTCAAGGACAGGACAGTATCTTTGACAGAAGAGAAAAAGAAAGGCCATTGCTATCAAAAGCGAATGTTGATATTCTATAAATTTACAAATATAAACTGCTGACACATGTACACTGAATTTTTACAAACTGACTTGGCTATGTATTTTCTTCGTTGGAAACCTCTATTACCTTCACGGATACCTTCACTGTCTTGTTTACCGCGCGCGCGCTAGCTTTGACGTCTAGAACGCGCTGGAATTCAGAGTCATAGTTTATGATGTCATACACTGCGAAGGGGAAACATTGCTAAAGAAATCAATAGGTTTAATTCAAAGAGTTGATAACCAAGTATAAAAGGCATGAGCTTCAAAAACGAAAATCAGACACATGGACAACAGGGACTTGGGACTAAACGGAATTGCGAGAACAATTTCAGACTCGTACGTCTCCTAACTACCAACCCTGCTGCTGCTCTGCCTGCAATCTTCTCTCCCAGCGGAAAATATGAGCAGAGAAAAATCAGAATGCTACCGAGGGAACATAGAATTATACAGCCGCCGCATCCTGGTATTTTTCCCGTACCGCTGACTCACGACATACTTCCAACTCCTGAAGGACAGATTGTGTTTAGTCTTCTTCCACTTTTGCCAGAGAAAAGCTACCCGAGTTTGTTTGCCACTGAAGAAGAGATAAAGAAGAAAGGTTCTTGTAGTGATGACGCTGGATACTTTGATTTTGAAGCTATTTTACCCATAGATTGCCAAATCAAACTGAACTTTAACTGCAACACATGACTGAATTGATTTGATGGTCAGGGCTTAGGTTTATGTGGATTACAGATTGAGAGCAAATTTACCGAATACGATATGTTTAACTATTCTTCATAGCAAAAATATTTCTGACCAATTGAATTATTTCTAATCTATATTAAATTATCACGAATTCAGTTGAAACGCTAATGCGGCTTCACCCGTTTGTATTTTAATAAAGCCGGACTAACTTTTGCTTTCGTTTGCTTGAGGATAAAAAGAGTAGCAGGGAGAACTCGCCTTTGTGCAGAGAGTTAATTGGTCATTGTAGAGATGTGGTCATTGTAGAGAAGTGATCATTGTATAGTGGCCGTCATTGTAAGGGGTGGTCATTATAGAAGTGATCATTGTCGAGTTGGTCATTATAGAGAAGTGATCATTATATAGTGGCCGTCATTGTAAGGGGTGGTCATTATAGAAGTGATCATTGTAGAGAGTTGCAACAGTTTCGCGGGAAACCACATCTTCATATTGACTTTAATATTTACCGCGCGCTAGCGTCGACGTCTACAGTGCGCTTAGAATTCAGAGTCAAACAGAAACTGTTGCATTGTACAGAGGCAGTCATTGTCGAGAGGTGGTCATTGATGGTAAAGAGGTGGTCATTGTAGAAAGTAAGCTCTCGTTCAGACTCAGAACATATGAAATCAACATAGTGAGATGGTGAGCATTTTTATTTTTTTATTACATTTGGTGTTTCCTTCTATTTCTTCCGTTTCTTCTCTTTCTCAGAAGCCTTACTTTTGCTGGCTTCCTCGAGCTCATTTTGTCCATTTGTTGTTGTTCTTTGTAATTTCTTGGATTTAAAAATGATATCGATGTCATCTTCTATCTTTGTCTTTGAACTGGTGTTTTCGGCTTTTAATCTGGATTTCTATAAAACAACAAATTGGCAAGTAAGAATCACTGCAATAACGAAGTAAATCTATCATCACCACCACTAAGAAGCATCATTATCATCACCGTGACCACAATCAACACAGGGAACATGTCGCATGGATATTAAACCCACCGCACACGTTGAGAAACTGCGTGAGGAAACTGCCACGCGAGGCACTTTGCTCAGACGATTTCTCGCCGCAGACGTTGCATCTTTTGCTACGCAAAGCCAAAAATAGAGCAGGTAAAAGAGCACACGGTTAGAAAAGTGCTTCGCGTGGCAGTTTCCTCACACAGTTTCTCAACGTGTGCGGCGGGCTTAAGGGACAACTATCCTACTGCCCTTTTAGAGAAGTTAACGTTCAAACAGGGAGTTGAGCAGTAAACACGAGGGACTTGTCCACATTTCTTGCCTATGCAACATGTCTCCTAGTGTGTACCGAACTTTATAATCTTAATCATCATCATCATTCATCATCATCATCAGTAGCAGCAGCAGCAAGGCAAACATTGTCACACAGGCAAACACAGCATCATCACTTCTTCAGTTGTCTATCACCCAGTGATATCCGTACAAGTTCAGTCTTACTGCGTTTATCAATATGACCACCTTCGGTCCAAAAATGACTGGCCGTAATAATGGGTTGGTCGTATTAAATGGGCACATTTTTAAAAGAGATTAACTACAAACTCTAGTTGTCAGGTTAAAATGGTTTCCACTACCACTGGTGTGTCTGAGCTTTTTCCGTGTTACGTTTTGTAATAATTGCGAACCGAAGCAGCTCTGGCACCCAGGTAAAGTTCCATAAGTGGAAGAAAAAAACTTGTTTGTGTGTCAAAATATTTCCAAAAATGAACAAAATATTTGTACTCTACCTTTTTAGCAACACTACTTTTGTTATTATTCTCTTCGTCTGTTTGTTGAAATCCTAACACAGCCATCTCCGTTGCATACTTCTGGACAACATCGCTCTTTTCCTTCTTTTTCTCCGCTCCTTTTGATTTTTTTGGTTCACTTTCTTGGAATATTTCTTCAAAATTCTGTCTTTTTCTACTTGTTTTTGCTTCAACTTCTTTCCAATCTTTAGAGCGCTTTTTAAATTTATCGACACCACAACTTTTCAGTACTTTGCCGCCATAAAAGTCCTTCGATAGCTTGTCTTCTTCGCTGGCCAATTCTTTTGCGATATCTTCTTTGTGAATTGTGTCTACTTCTCTCCAACATGTTTCCACAACATGACTCGCGCTTTTGTCGCAGGCTAGGTGTGGAAGTTCTCCCTGAAAATAAATGGATAACAACAGATGAAATATGGTAACAACAACAACGGCGTTGTCGTCTTCAACATCATAAAATGACGAGAAGAATCGATGAGTTGTAATTTCCGACTTGCAATCGTTGACACATAAAAGAGGTGTATGATAGATTATGTTGCCTGACGAATAGCAGTGAGCATGCGCTGTAGCGACTTCTCTGCATCTTGAAGAAAAGGCAGTTGGTTAGTGTTTCATATAAGACCTCAACCAAACATTGTTGAGGACATTTTACGGCGGGTCTTCTATGGAACACCATAGCTCGGTGAGGCTAAGCCCATAATTATCTTACCTTGAGTACATCACATAACTGGTTTTTCTTTTCGTTTTTCACAGTTTTACTCATAAACAAAGCTTCTACAGTTCTTGACCCAAAAAAATCTTTACAAACTCGTATCAGTTCTTCTTTACTCAAGTTTACAATACTGTTGACAAACACTTTAGGATTCTTGAAGTCCAGAATGGTTTTTAGCAAGACAGCACCGTGAAAGTTGATTCTTTTGAGAGCTGGAGGGCTTTTTTCAATCTAGAATTAAAAAAGGATATCGCTGTTAGTGTTCTTGTAAAAGTATCTGAAAGTGGAAAATAAGTCTCTGAAAGTGGTGGTTGTCAAGGCTTGAAAGTTTTTACCACTTACACTCTTCTTTTACTCCTTATACATATACATATTAATTTATCAATTTTTATAAAATAACTATGATAAAGCGTGCGCTCTCATTGGACAAAGGACTTGTACACTACATGCACAAAGCCAAGCCTTTCCCGGTCCCTTCTTTACCTTTTATTCAAGAAAGAAATGGATTACTCTCTCTTTTTACTTTGGGTTTGAAAATTTTCTGGTTCAACAACGAGACGAGGAGACAGCAAAACGAAGCAACAATAATGATCAAGAACCACAACAATCCACTTGACTCACTGGCCATTTTGCTAAATTAAGCGACAAAGATCGTGACAAACTAATTTGTATTTTATGAAAGAAATAGAAAACTTGCCCACTGTGCTGTGTGCAGATCTAGAGCACTTGGGAATTGATCAGAACACTTGAGAACCTCTCTCATGTTCTGATCAATCCCCACGCGCTCAAAATCTGCAGATAGCATGTGTGCGCATGTTTTCTATTTCTTCAATCTCACATTATGTAATAATAACTGTAAATATGTAACTTTTTATTGTAAAATGTGTGCAAGTAAAGTCCAAGTGTAAATTCACAACAAAGTGTTATTCATACTTGATTATCTTCTTCTTTTTCTTCTTTCACGTCCTCTTTATTTCCTTCACCTCCAAAGAATACATCATAAGTTGTCATGCAAAATATGAGAGTTGCACACTTCTTCTTCTCCTTCTTCCCAGCACAGTGAAAGGCCTCTAGAAGAACTTGTTGAAATTCTTGTTGCTTCACCTCTAGGCGTACACAAAGTTCTGCCATTCTTGCAACAACACCATCGTGGCCAGCTGAAAATATTTCTTCCATTTCAACCAGAAGTTCATCTAACATTTGCTCTGCCTAGGGAAACAAACAAAAGATAGATACAAACAAAAGCTTTGTTCAATGACAGTGACAATTTATCAGAGCTACTATATGATGTAACTACAAGATAACAATATTTCTGTTTGCATAATTATGTACTGTGACAGATAAGAGTCTAGACAGGGAATAGGGCAATACACTACCATGAATACAATACAATACAATACTTACACAGTCACACAAGTAAGGGCAGTTTGCACCACTAATGTTGCAAAACTCCGCCTACTATACTTGTGTGACAGCTGTCTGGCAATGTGTCGGATTCATAGTAGCTAATCTCCCTATTCCAATAACTAGTACTAGACTTGGGAATTTAGTACCCTCTCCCTTCAACAGTGTTCCACCCTACAGACATTTAAAGCTACATGGATCAGAGAGAAGTCAAAACAGGCCTTCAGTGCGAGAGGTCTTGAGTTTGATCCCCAGTGACTTCACATCCTTGTTTCAACTTCTTTCCTTTCTGTGTAGCTTTAAATAGCTTTAAATACCCTTAAAAAACTCATTAATAATTTATAAGGCAAACACAATGAAAATCGCCACCGTGACGAGTGTCTTTAAATCTGATAAAGATTCGGCCTAATTTACATAAACTTTAACCTCGATTTTCTCCAAGATAAATGAAGATATTTTTGAATTTCTTTTAGAGAACCACTCTAATATGTGTTGGAGTTTTTTAAGCCGTATAAAGAACTCGAGATCGTGTTTTATCGGTATAAAGATCCTCGCCTACGGCTCGGATCTTTATATCCGATAAAACACTCTCTCTCGTTCTTTATACATTACTTAAAATGGAGCACTGATGGAAAGAGGGGGTAAAATGAGCGCACCATTGGCCTCCTGGAAGACTAGCCTCTGGTTAAAGGACTTACCGACGTCAAACAAAGGCCTTTACCGTTACCTTTTAAAACAAGGATGTAAGACAGTGTGCCCTCTACTCCAGTATCATCTTCTTCGACATAGAAGGCTGCATGCTCACTAACCAACTACATAGAGTTGGTCAGTGAGTATATTTATTTTATTATTTTATTTTATTCAGAAGCTTCCACTTAGATAACAGGTTACAATAAAAAAAGGAAAAAAACTGAATAAGACAGAAATACATAACAAGACAGTTAAACTAAGTGAGGGAGCAACTAAGGAACTCAAGAGGACCCGGCAAGGTTGCCCCCAACTATATATGCAGCTTTGTATGTGAAAGAATATGATGATGGGGTAGAGTGAACACTGTACATATAAGTTAGCAGTCTTGTTCCATCACCTAAACATTATGCATGCATATACTAAATAAATCTACCATGCAATTAAGAAAATTGCTGATTAATGTTTGTGCCATTTCACACCAACCATGATAGATTTGCAATCACTTGTCTATATGTTCAAGGATGGACTCTTGATTTACTAAGGCTTGTCTGTTTAGCAGGAGTTATGGGACAGATACTGAACTTACCAGGGTGGGGTCAGTAGTGCTTGCAAGCAAGTGTTGCAAAATATAATTACTAACACCATGCAATGATAGAACACCAAGATGACCTTTAAAGAATTGTTTAAAGAACTTCTTGTGTTGTTTTGGTGTGACAACATGAAGAATCTTCTCCACAAGGTGGCTGCCAACATCATGGGTGAAGAGAGCTGGGATTTGATAGCTGAAAAAATGGAGTAAAGCTTTGATTATATTGATATTGATTATTATATCTTGAAAGTGCTGGCAGTTCTTAATTGGCTCTCATTTCTTTTTCCCCAAAATCAAATATCTTATATTGTCATGCTAGTGTGATATATGTGTACTGCAAAGACAACATGTCAAATGATATTCCATTTACATGGGGAAATCCATTTGTGAATTTATAAAAAAAACAAAAACACAAAGTGAGTATGAAACTTAATTTCTTTGGAAAGAATTTGGTTTAGAGAAACTGCTGTACCTTTTCTTATCATTACCATCATCCTCCCCATCTTCTTCTGTATTGGAATCTTCTTTCTTGTCAAATTCTACTTGACTCATAATTTTCTTGCACAATTTTGAACAAAGCTTGTCATCTTTTTCATGCAGCACAAGCAAAAGTGTCTGAAGTACAGGACAGCTTAGACGACTTAGAACAAGCTTGTTCAAGTCCATTTCTATCAGCCGCGAGGTAAGACCCACTAATGTGGAGATAAAACTCTCTGGTACTGCAATATTTTGAGTCGTTGGTAAAAGCTGTGTATTTCCAAATGCTTGTCCAACTGAAAGAGACAATATGACATACAACCTTTTGCTTATTACAAAAAAAGTTAAGAAATGTGTGCATGTGCAACACAAATCCTTTAGTCAATCAGAGTGAGTTTACAAGCCAGTCACCTGGGGGGAGAGCACTCAAAGGCATTTTGTACAGGGATGCCCCGCCCACACTCTCGACCCCTTACCCTTTAATATACCAAATTTTGATAAAAAGGTGGGTTTGGGGTGATTTCAGTCTCCTTTGCAGCAGCTACCAGTGTCGTCACGCAAAGCTTTCTACTTAGGGGAGAAAGTGTTGTGTGACAACACTGGTAGTGGCTGCAAGGGTGATGTGCACCCCCCATCTTTACAATCAGCACCATTTTCTGTATGTTTATATGTGCATGTTCACTTAATATACATTTATAGCTGTACATGTATATCTTAAGTTAACACCACACTTAGTCAGAAAAATTCTGATATATACTAGCTATATAAGACACCAAGTATAAACGTCTGTCTGTCTGACCATTTGCTCTGCCTACATCCATGAAACTTACCTGATTGCACTTTGCCATATTTGCCTTCATCCATCTTAAATGCTTTTGTTCTACAACCCCTAGAGTTTTCTACTTCTTTGTACATTATCAGCCACGTGAACTCCAGCCAGTACTTCTAACGCTGCACGTACAACATGGGACCCATATATGTCCTCAACTAAATCTTCTAAATCATTACTCACAAAGCTACAATAGTTTAAGAACAATTGCTCCATTGAGTGTAGTTTTGGTTCTTTTTGTTTGACTTCTTTCATTTTATTTCGTTCCATTCTTATCGTCTTTGGAGTCGAGTTCACCAAATGCTGCATAACATGGCTACCAAAACGGTCAGTCGTGACAGGTTTGAAGTCCTTGGACAAGTTCATCCACATTGCTTTCACCTGTTTGTCGTCGAAATACTCTATAAGTCTCTCAAGAACTCTGCTCAGAGATTGATCACATAATAGAGCGATTTCGTTGCCCTCGATCTGGGTAAACACGTTCTCCACGAACAGCAGTTTTGCTTGCTCGTCGTCAAAATCATCGTCTTCGATCACGCTCTCAACACGCTTAAAATAACTCAAAGTGTCTTCATCTAGTTTACTTTTTGGTTTGGTATTCTGTTCTTCTGGCTTACTCATGTTGTAGTTCAGAAATTAGGTAAAAAGGGAGAAATAATTCCAGCTAAAACACTCATAGTTTAGTTCGTCGGCCATTTTGGACCACGTGGTTACCGCGGGTACCTGAATACTTCATATATGGTACATTATGTGCAGATTATAATGATCTCACAAATGGATTACAAAATAATATACCATATATGAAGGACTTAGCTTGCTGACCGTAGGCCAAAAGTAACGCGGGCTCTGGGTTAGATTTAAAGTTAGAGAAAAATGAATTCAGTTTTCGTCTCCCGTTTTGCCAATCTAAATGCATTTAATACAGCAAGAACTACATGTATAAGACTAACAACTGTAAGGCTATACTCGGCCAAAAAAGGTAACGAAATCTGTACATTTTTATCCAAGAAATTCCAGCTTTACACTCCTTTCTTGGTTTCTTTTATATCCAGGCAAAACTAAGAAGAAAGGCGGAGCTGTGGCTTATGATCCTGAGCTGGCTGAGGGTCTAGTAGATTTTGAGAAATTGAGAAAAAGTATGGAGACAGCAGTTGAGAAACTAAAACAGGATTTCACAACAAAAATCAACGTGGAGTTGAAATCTAGTAAGCATGGGAAAATTATATCATTATCATCATTGATCATCATTTGCAATTGTTTAGACCATATCATTATGCTATCAACAATAATGTTAAAATCATCTTTTTATTATTGTCAAGCTATCATCATCATCCTGATCATCACCATCAATAATTGTATTTTTTATCTTAAATTGTTAACAAAACAGTGTCATCGAATGGTCTTTGTCATTGTCTTTAGCCATTGTTTTATGATACAAAAGAGGGAGTAGAATTTTTAGGACAGTTGACTCTCTTTGAACAACCACTCTTGTAAGTGACCATCTCCCGTTAGCGACCACCCTTTCAATTTCCCATTTTGTTTCCCATATAAACTCTGTGATAAATCTATCTCTCATAAGTGACTGCATCCTCTCATAAGTGACCGCAACCACCTTTGGGGCTCAATTTTTGGAATTTTTCATTCTTTTATCTTTATAAGCAACCACCCCAGAGTCAGTCATGATGACAGATCCTTACAGTAAACACAACTGTTGAATTTATATCAATTTCAAAATCTAAACATTATATTCTAATCTTTAATTAAAACAGAAGGAAATTTAATTGTTGATGAATTTTGACATGTATCTGTATAATAAATAACGTATGGTTTGGGCTTGCTGTGTTGGGGTTCTCTTGGTTTGGGCTTCCTGTGTTAAGGTTTTCGTAAGTAACCATCTCCTGTAAGCAACCATTTACTCATGATCCCAAGGGGGGTTGCTTATAACAGAATCAACTCAGGCATACATGTGATGCACATTTCTATCTTGCTGTTGCTATACATCACTTAAACTAGTTATAGTTTCTATCTTTATTATTTTCATCATTACAATTAAATTATTGATGGTACCAATTTAATTTACCTAATTAAGATAACTTGGACAAAATTCGTGTGTCTACCAAAGAAGGAAAAGTACCACTAAAAGAATTAGCTGAAATAAAGATAAAAGGGAATAATATCTTTGTTATAGATATGTCCTCTTCTCCTGATGTAAGTATACTTGTAAACATAGAAAAAATGTAACTGTAGCCTTTTCTGCAAGCAACTCCTTTTTACACTTGGGTTTCCTGTGGTACAGGATACTAAATGACACAGGGTACCCAATGAATGAGTAGCCTAGGATTAGTACCTCATGATTCAGTGGCAAAACTTGTTGTGTGGTGCATGATTGATGTACCTTGGGATACTTGTGTTCATAATATTATAGGAGGATTTTTGCTGGCGTCAATGTGTATACTGTGTAGTCCCAGAAAATATCCATACCCCCACCACGGAGGGAATTGGAATTCTGGAGGGGGGGGGGGGGTCAGAGAGAAAGAAGAAAATCACAGAGTCTGCATAGAAGTTCCAGGAGATAGGGTTCTTTAATTTATAAATTCCCTCTGTGGTGGGGTATGGATATTTTCTGGAACTACACATTCTGCTTTATCAGCATATGAGTGCAAAACTTTTAAGAGCTTTGTTATGATAACAAATCTATGAAATTTTTAGCTCTTTGTATATAGTATTATGCAAGATATCAGTTTCCAATTTGCTTTTAAAATTAGCAAATGAATGTGCTAATGAGCCCATACATTCTCTTTTTAAAACTACACCATGCACACAAAAGCCATTGCTTATGTCAAGCTCAAATTTCCAAGGAGACCGAACATGTAAACAAAGATCCACCTATTACTGCCTGACTGCTACATGTCAAATAAATGCAGTAGAATTACATTAAAGATAGCTGTAATTCCAGCTGTAATTTACTGAGTGAAACACTGGTTTACCTTTTTACATCTTTTTCAGAATACAAAAGCTGCATTACTTGCAATAAAAGATTCCAGTGTGAACTTAGAACCTGTTACAGATGGTCATTGTATATCAGTTCCTATTCCAAAGTAAGAAACTCTTTTAATTAATCAATGGGTCAAAAAACTATTACGTTTACAATCAATCTTAAAGTGCCCCTAACCCCTGATTTGAAAATTAACAATTATTGTACTTCATGTAAACAGCTGACTGGTGCAAGATGTCCTCATTTGAGCTCTGTACTCCTGGGGGGGATCTCCTATATATAAGAGGATGGGGATGCTCATCGGAAATTTTGAAAATGACCCCTAAAAGGTACCTGAGTGGGAGTGGCAACAATTCATTTCTGCCCCTAAAAGGTACCAATGCAAAAACAATAATTAATTAAAAGTAATGAAACATTTGTTATCGATGTGCTTTGAAGATTCAATTCAGATCATCGAAATCGTCCCTTTCACACTTATTTTAGGTAGTTTACCCCAACACAGTCCCTAAAAGGTACCAGCTATGTCTCTGGTAGTCCACTCTGAGACACCCTAAAAGGTACCAGATTGCAGATTTTGACCCCTAAAAGGTACGATGAGCATCCCCATCCATTTTCAATCGGAGGCCCCCCCCCCCGGTCTGTACTCATGAGTTATAAAAAGCTCAAGGATTTATATTTTAGATGGTACCTATATTATACCCAGGAATTTCCATTCACGATTTAGAATATAATATTTACTTCTGAAGTTATGGGAAATTTTAAGTGTGAAAGAACAACAAAACAAGGCTGCATGGTCAGCTCAAAAATCACTTACTAAACTCTAAATTTGATCCTAAATAACTCTGTGACTATTAATGGTGAATAGCCATGAAACTTTTAAATTTATGGTTTGGTTCTTCAGTGTATTTTTTAGATCTACAATTGTGTAGATCTCAAGCTTTCTGATCCAAACAATATTGTAAACCTAAAAATACATTGAAGAAACAAACCAATACATTTAGTCTGAAGCCAATGCAACCAAGTGTTAAATAAGCTTTTCAAAGATAACAGGGCACCATGAAGCATTTCCATGCCCTACGTGTACCTTCAGAGACAGAGGGCTGAATGAAAATCAGTTGAAATCATATCAAGTTTCAGTGATGCAGAATTCATCTTTTCAAATATTCAAGCTGCCTGACCCATGAATTTTTTTTCTTTTTCCTCTTTTTTTCAGAGTAACTCAAGAATATAGACAAAACTTAGTCAAGTTAGCTAAACAATCATGTGAATTGTCCAAACAGAGTATTAGAAAAGTTCGTCAAAAAGCTATGGGGGATATACGAAAGAATAAAAAAGGAAAATCAGAAGATGATATTAGACTTGTAGAAAAAATGGTGAGGATATAGAGAAAAGATAGTGAGCCATTGAGAGATGGATAAATGAATGTGATGATTTCATTTCAAAGCTATCAGGCAAATTTCTGTATATTTCTTGTACTTTTGACCTGTTATCCTTGAATTGAAGCCTTTGTTATAGAATTCTTAGGAGTGTTGTCGCAATATATAAGAGCTATTGATCTGAATAGGCAGTTTGGTCATATATAATTTGGGAGATATGTCATAAACTGGTTATGTGACAAACACAAATTACCTTTCTCACCAATATCTTCTCTTACCTTCAATAACTTTCAATTCTTCAGACTGCTTTGTGATCTTTAAATTTACTAAAATTGCTTTCCGCTTATAGCAAGCTTTTTATGTTGGAAAAACCAGAGCAGGGTGTCAAGTTCCTATTATTTCCTATTGTTTCCTATTTTTTTAACTGATTCCTATTTCCTCCTCTTTTTTTGAGAAAACCTCCTATTTTTCCTATTTATTCAGCTTAGAACCAAAGAAAAATATAAATAAATTTAAAGAATGTTGTTTGCACTCTAGCACTTATTTTCATGTACAAATTATACAATTTAAAGTGCCTATAAAGTCTAGCCAGAAATAATTTCTCTCAAAAGAACTTGGCCTCTCAAACAAAAATATTTTGAAAAATGGGTCTTTCAATTCTGTTGATCAGGAAAAACTGCTGCAAAGTTGGAGAAAAAGCACATTTTGGGCATCCTGTGGAAAAATTTGTGAGAACCCTGGGAGACTGAGACCCAGGAATGAAGTTTAATTTAGATGCTACAAGCTCTTAATATCCTTGTATATTGTTGTTGGTATACACTATTAATATTTAACTTCTGCTTCAAATTCTACTACTTTGATATAGCTATTTTCAGCTCTTTCTTTGAGTCTAAATGCCGTGATTCCTGACATTACGTCACAATATGCCTTACATTACATCACAATGTCAAAGTTTATTACCAACCAAATGAGTTTATTATTAACCAAATTCGTCCCAGCCTTCCAAAGAACGTGGATTTTTGTCTGGAGCGACAGCTTTGAACAGATGTTATGGGATGTATGTGGAAACATGTTCATATTGATTTAATTTTTATGCACTGTCACAAAGTGTTCTGAAGCTAGCTGAAATACTAAAAATGTTGTTGTTAATATCAAATTCAAAAACAAATGTATATGTTACTATTTAAAAGAGTCATTATTCTATCCACTACTAACAGTTCTATAGGAGGAGTGCTATTAGATTGCCTATCTAACCACTACCAATAATCCTATTTTTTTCCTATTTATGAGCATATTTTCCTATTTTCTTCCTGTTTTTCCCTTCAAATTTTCCTATTTTCCTATTAATTTTTGCAAGCTTAGTGCTTGACACCCTGCCAGAGTGCAAAAATGTAAACACTATTGTAGGGCAATAGGTTATATTCACCATAGACACCATATTGGTTTTCATTTTTTGTATTGTAATGGAAATGGAGGATTACCTAAAACTGGGACAGGGACTAGAGGATGTGGGACCGGGAAGCCATATTTTTGGATTAGAAAAACTTCCGCCTTCAACAAAATGAATTTGGTTATTTTTTCAAAAAATAATCCTCTGAGTTCTGATCATTCTTTTATTTTCAGATTCAGCAACTAACAGATGAACATACAAGTGATACTGATCTTCTTACTGAAGCAAAGACAAGAGAGTTATTAAGAAAATAACAGATGTGAATTACCATTCTTTCTTAATCTTGAACCTATGTTCTGACATTGCTGCCTCCCCTACCCCCCAGAAAAAACTTTCCCATTTTGGGGAGGGGTGGTAGCAGTTGAGGCTTGAGTAATTGGGTATTAGTTAAATTTTTATCTTTTTAAAAATTACATCACTGGGGAAATAAAATCCATACATTTGTACATTGCTCCCTTGTAGATTCATGTTATTTTATTGAACTCTTTGTATTTACTGCTTCCTCTTAAATCTTACAAAGGTTTGGCTTCCTATGTGAGTGAGTGGTCCATCCTAGGGGACCCAGGACTCGGGGACCCTTCCCCACCCTAAAGATTCAATATAAAAATGTATATCAAAGTTTCAATTTTACTTTCATGATCAGCTTTTACTGATGTATCATATCCATGAAAGTGACAATGAATAAAATCATAGAGATTATAGCAGAGTGACAGTCCAACTCATGGACATATCCAAACTGGAAAGGAGAAGTCAAAGATACCTATTATAGTGAACATTAGAGGCATGAGTTGCTTGGGGTCCAGGGGAGGACCCAAAGAAAATTTTGAAATCTGGGGATCTGCAAACACTATTTCTAGGATCTTCTCAGCGATCTTCTGGTCTCCTTCATAACCGTTATTAGTCTAGCTCCCATTCCCCTGCGGTCCACTCCCACCAGCCACAGGATCTTCTGGGCCCGGTTGTACGAAGGTTGGATAAAGTTATCCACCGGATAAGAGTTATCCACTGTATAGATTTTGTATAGATTTTATCTGCTGGATAAGGATTTATCCGCTGGATAGCGCTATTCACCCTTCGTACAACCGGACCCTGGAGTATTTGTAAAAAAATGTTCATTAAATTTAATTCTCTACTGTTTTTTGGGGGTAGTTATTGTAATTAAAACTTGTTTGATTTGAATGACATTTGAATTACAATACCTATCCCCCAAAACAGAAGGTAGTGAAAGTAGAAAATAGGTAGTGAAAGTAGAGAATAGACCAGAAATTGCTTGCTCGAATTTTTCTGACAGAAGCACTGTTTTTTTATTTTATTTTATTTGATTTTTTCCCCCCACATTTAGTAAGCGCGCGCTTGATTTTTGAAAATATGGTTTATCCCCCCTCTCCGAAATTTGTGTAACCCGTCCCTCCCCACCCTTGTTTATCTACAGAGGCATTACTGACTAAACTGTCTGAAGGCTCAGACGCTCGTCCGACGGGTGTAAGATCTGTCGCAACTGACAGAAAAAGGCTGTAAAATGGCTTTATATTGCTTATAAATACCAAATACGTCTAACCTTAACTAAATGGCGAGTATAACAGCAAAGAAGAGCAATCAAGAAGACGACGAAACGGCGAAGATGACGGATACAATAACAGCCGATTCAGCTCCAACGATGGGAGCAAAGGCAGAATTGGCTGGTGGTTACACGAAAGGTACTGCAGAATTCTTTCTCGCATGTAAATATTCTTGCCACTATATGTTTTGAACTTGGATTAGAGTCTACTTTAAGATCTTTGATGAACTGCAAGATTATTAGATGAAAGAAAAATCATCAAAGATGTACGAATTGCATAACAACAAATTAAAGTTTACATGCATGAAAAAGCAACTTTGTCTAGTACAAGGTTAAGTTTGTTATCTGTTTGACCATTTTAATTCATGATTGATATATCAATTTCAGAAAAATTAAGAAAAAACCCTCTTATGAACAATTTGTGCAGTAATAAAAGGTGTTTCAGTTGAACATAAATTTGCATCCAAAACACTGTCGGACTTTGCTCTTGAAAATAATTGGTTCTCCAAAGTGGCGTGACACAAAAAATCCTAAACCTTCTTTCTTGTCTTTCTTTTTCAGAGAAACGAATGCTGGAAATATTCAGTATCTGTTATTTTATTATTATGATGTCAATTTTTAGTGTCTGCTTGTTGGTTAATTTTAAACTGGATCTAGCAAAATACATTATTATTGCAATTTGTAAGTACCTATTATATTTGTCCCGGCGTAGGCAATCGATGAAAATCGATCATCGAAAACCCAATCGATCAATCGATATCAATCGATTTAATTTGCTGATTAATATCGATTGATATCGGTGATCGATGACCAATCGAAAGGTCACAAGACTGAGCGCCAATCGATGAAAATCGATCATCGATTAACCATCGATTATTGAGTTTTTTCGATCATGTTACGAGACGTCATTTATTATGCAGTTGTCTTTGACCGCTACCCATTCCGGTATATCATTGCGGAACATGCTAACAATCGATGCCAATCGATGAAAAGGTCACAGATTCTTGCGCCATCAATTGATCATCAATCACCAATATCAATTGATTAATTCTCATCGATTGTAATCGATTGCCATCGATTGTCATCGATCATCGATTTCATCGATTGCCTATGCCGGGTATTTGTCCAGCTAGTCTGGCAGTGAGGTGAGAGTGATGGAGATTCAACTGAATAAGGGCCTGTTCACATGAGAGATGGTGCCCCTATGTAGTAGGGATAACTCTTTTGTTTTCTTTTCCCTGGGGGACACAGAGCAAAAGAGTTATCCCGAGTTATCCTGTTATCCGATCATCACAATATAAACACACTAAGATTTTCAATCAAGGTTTCTGCTGTCCTGTAGCTAGTCTTGGAAGATCTCTTGTGCATTCTAGAACCACAATTTAATTTCTAATTCTCACTAAAATCATCTGATTCTCACACAAGAAATTTATGAAAGCAAAAAATTTCCTTTGAACATTTGCACATAACATCATGGTTAAATGGATGTCACTGATTCTCAACCAATCAGAAAGCAACATTTGAGATATTCAGTTAAGTCTCCATCCCTCTCAACTCAGTCCCTGTTATGCCTTTATATGCAGATTTTGTATGAGTGCATGTGTCATACAAAATCTACTCTATTGCTGTGTAGCACTTAAAAGCCCACTTGGATGAAAATTGGAAACTGGTCATTTCTATACATGTTGATTAATATAGTTAAATAACTAGCTAATCTTGGACAAAAATCTACATTTTAAGCTCATTATCACAGAGAAATTTTGGTTTAAAAGCTAAAAGAACGGGTTGAGTAATCAACATCATAATGACGTCATTTACTCACAATTTAAATGCTTAAAACCTTGACAAATTTCTCTTTCTCTATTGGATGTGAAGAAAATATTGCTTCTTGATGATTATTGGTGCCGTATACATAGGTTTCACTGAGTTTCAAGTCATTTTCAATTTTCATCAATTTTAATCCAAGTGCTCCTTTAACCACTGGGAGGTTTTAACCACTCGAAAAGCAAGAGAAACACTCGGCTACGCCTCATGTTCCTAATCTTGCTTTTCTCTTGCTCTACATCTTCCATCGTGTTTATATCACAGTACAGAGACATGCGCGCGTTTTATATTGCTTAAACACAGAAAATCAACTCAATCATATAACTTGGCTTAACGAGAGTATATGTGAATGATGCCAAAATATTTTTCATTATTTTTAGTTGTACTGACCTATATTTATTGTTTTTCAGTTGGAGGAATCCTCACAGCAGACTTTTTCTCAGGTCTTGTTCACTGGGGTGCTGACACATGGGGATCCATAGAGGTGCCAATAGTTGGCAAGGTAAACAATAAAACCACTGGCATGGCTTGCCATAGACATTTAAACAGCTAGCTAGTTTGTAAACTGTATTAGTAGAGCATATACACAGAGAAAATAGATAAGGGCAAAAACCATGGTCGCCAAGAATTTGTCACATTGCATGCCTAGTTACTGCTTGCTGTTCACTGCTCATCTGCCTCTTAGTGCACACACTTAAAGGCCCACTTGGATGAAAATCGATGAAAATTGGAAACTGATTATTTCTGAAGATGAATGAAGTTAAATAACTAACTACCCTATGCTCAAAAATCTGCATTTCAAGCTCATTATCACAGAGAAATTTTGATACAAAAGTCTAAAAGGACAACAGTTGAGTAAGTGATGCCATTTACTCACAACGTAAATGCTAAAATACTTCACAATTTTGTCTTGTTTCATTGTTAGTAAAGAAAATGTTGCATTTGGTGATTATTGGGAGTCGTACAGATAGATTTTACTAAGTTTCAAGTCATTTCCAATTTTAATTTATTTTCATCTAAGTACCCCTTTAAATATTTATACGTATGAATGCTTTGACAGTTGGCTCACTCACTACCAGTACTAGCAGAAAATGGTTACTTACACATGCCTAAAAAACAAGGGAATCTTTGATTTGAACATAAGTAAATAGAAAATAAGGAGGATCATAATTGGTCATAATTAATTTTGTCTCAGCCTGATGAAATTCAGCTGTTTTAGTGTATTTATCTCAACATAGTTAGTAGCTATGATCTCAATAGGGATAGTATTGGTCATCATGAATTACGTTAGTGTTGTAAATATTTTAAAATTTGTGATTAATTTTCAGGCATTTATCAGACCGTTTCGGGAACATCATGTTGACCCAACAGCCATTACCCGCCATGATTTGATTGAAACCAATGGTGACAACTGCTTGATATGCCTTCCCATCCTCACCATAGTTACCTTAAAATACTTTGTTTGCACTCAAGAAACAATTGATTTCTGGCAGACCTGGGATTGGTACATCTATGCTCTAGCCATATTTGTCATGTTTACTAATCAGTTCCATAAGTGGTCGCATACATATTTTGGATTACCATGGTGGGTTGAAAAGCTGCAAGATTGGCATATCATTCTTCCAAGACTTCATCATCGGATTCACCATGTCTCGCCACATGAGACTTACTTCTGTATAACAACTGGCTGGCTAAATTATCCTCTTGAAGTCATTAATTTTTGGCGTAACCTTGAGTATATCATCACAATGACAACAGGAGCACTACCAAGATCAGATGATCTTAACTGGGCTTCCAAGACCAAGTGACTCTGTAGTTTTACATGTACATTTCAATCATTCCCAGGAGAGTGAATTGAACAAAAGACATGGCAGACATATTGGTGGTTTTAATAGGCCATTTGCACTAACAGGTCATGTGACTTTATCTCCCCTAAATCAAGCAGCACCATCAAAATGAATGCCAGAAATAGAAAGAGCACCTCCATATATTAAAATTGCAACGTTTTAGTTTATAAGATGAATAAGAGAACAAATTAATGACAGCAAATTTAAGATTAGATATTTTCTGAAGATATCTTTGGATGGCACGAGCTTGCCATCCAGTGTGTTTTTCTAAATAAATCTTAAGAAAATATCCAATCTTAAATTTACTGTCATTTCTCCTTTATTACATCTTATGAGCTGAAACTTTGCATTTTTCCCAGTATTGAGGTGCTCTTTCTATTTCTGGTGTTCATGTTGATGATGCTGCTTGATTTAGGGGAGATAGGGTCACATGACCTGTTAGTGAGCAAGGATGGCACAGTTGGTTAGTGTGCGGCCTTCGGTGCGAGAGGTCCATAGTTCAATCCTCAGTGACTTCACATCCTTGTTTCAACTTCTCTCCTTTCCGTGTAGCTTTAAGTAGCTTTAAATACTCTTAAAACGGAGCACAGATGGAGAGAGGGGGTAAAATGAGCACACCGTCGGCTTCCTGGAAGATTAGCTTGGCTAAAGGAACTACCGATGTTAAACAAGGTCCTTTACCTTTTTTTAGTGCAAACGGCCTATTGACAGTAGAAAATCACAAACATGGCGGCTATGTCTTTTGTTCAATTCACTCTCCTGGGAATGATTGCAAACCAAGAATAGAAGTATTTTCTCAATAATGATTACAATGCTACATCTTATAGGCAAGTTTGTGGCATATTTTCTGATCTTACTATTAATCATGTTTGGTTTGGGCTTATACAAACCTATCCGAATAGTTTGAATGGAGTTGTATAACCCCATCACCAAAGGTAATTAGTTATTCAAAATAAACTCAAGACACTAATATATAGATTTCTGCAATGTTTTCCAGTGCACCAGTTTCCTGCACTTTCGCAAACTACCGGTCTCAACATCCTACTTGCTGTGTTGGGTTTTGTCTGCTAGATGTAAAGAAGACTTAATGTCTCAAGTATGAGCTATTTTGGAGTTACCATGTAATAATATACAGCAACTTGTACTGAGGGCTTATACGGCCCATCGGCCACTCCTTTGCCAGCTACTTCAAATCTAGACCTGTCTGATTTATAACTTTTTGAGAACAATGTCTTGTTGCTTTTTCAATGTCTTGAATGAAAATGAGGCTTTACTATTGATTAATGTACCTACTTATTTATTTAAAATTGATACTGCTTAAAGGTGTAACTGTCACTATCTGATAGTCTAGTTAGTGTGAGAAATAGAATTTAAACACTAAAAGGGTCCACTACTTTGCATTCTATATAGCCTGAGTATCAGGCCCTCTGGGGTGGGGAGGGGGAGGGGTATAATGGCTTTATTACGTGCGCTCTGATTTGCTGAGAACTGTGTGTGAATCTGCGTGCTCTGGTTGGATGAAATATTTTGATACTGAACATTATATGAAACAGATTCCATCTGTATCGGTACTCAAACGTGCACTGAAGACCTCAAAAATATGATGATATTAACAACAGTCATCGTATCTTCCTTTTTTGTTCTTACCACATTTTGACGTCATCTATGTATCTATTAAGGATTGATGCACACATAGCATGCAGCTATCGAGTTTTGGGTGCACGCGGGAGGTTCCTCAGCACAAAAGAAGCGAAAGAGTAGAGACAAGGCGTTGCCAAGCTTGTTGAGTGGTTAAGCAATCGACCAAGTGCACCCAAAACTCGATAGTTGCACGATAAGTGTGTACCAATCCTTTTATGACGTAGTTGAAACCAAAAACAGACATGTTTTTACGCCCGGTTCGATTTTAATTTGGAGTGCGCGCGCATCCTTGCCATTGTCGTGCGTGCTCTCGCACGCGGTTCACAACTTCTCTGTTCAATGAAAAAATCAACTAAAATGTATGCCACTTTTAATCCTTTTTTTCGTTCTTATCAAAGATGTTAAAAATCATACTATGCTATGTGTGCTTGACTTTTGCAAAAATTATGATAAAAATTGAGAGAAAGGAACTATTATTTGTCCTCAATTACTTCATCAACGTGCGTGAGCGTGCACTCATGGGGTTTTGGTGCATGCTGTCCAGCCAATCGGAGCGGGCGTTGTATCATAGCTATGTTATAAGTCTTATAATAGAGTACAGACGCACGGGACTCATCCAAACGTAAACACCTCACACGAAAATCATGTGAAACTCGTCTCTTTACCATCCTCAGGGGGCCAGGGCGTCTCGGACGTGAAAACTGGTAAATTAGGAAAGGCCGGTCGGCGTCCCTTTCTTTAGCCTGTGATCAGGCTCAGGGGGATTGGGGAGGGGGAGGAGGGGATCAGGGGGAGGGAAGGGGAGGGGGACTGGGGAGAAGTCCCCCCCCCCTTCTCGTCCCCTCCCCCTCCACTCCCCTCCCCTCCCTAATCCCCCTGAGTCTGTTCACAGGCTACCCTTTCTTCCGTTTTCCCTCCCCCTCGCACTCTTATCCCATATCCCCCTTCCTCTGTTTCCAGCTGAATGACCAGAGCTGAATTTTATTCTGCATTATTCAGAAGGAATTGGATACAGTATTCTAGACGCACAGCATTTTTATTATAAATTACTGCACACATTTATTATTGGAAAAGCTGTGACGTATGCAAATAACTTAACAATGATTTTGTAACTATGAAAATTCAAAAACTGAAGTGGACGCATCCTCCAAAACCCACGGGGATATTATTCTGTCGCTCGTTTCTCGCTACTAGAAAAAAAAAAGTCTGTTAGAACCAAAGGCATACGTAACCCAAGTTGAATTGCTGGGGAGGGAGCAGAGTTATATTTCCTATCCGTATCCTTAGCTAGAACTAATTAAGGGGCAACTGCCCCCCTGTCCCTGTGTCGTGCTTTCGTTCATGGAGTCAAAATTCATCAGACTTTAGAACAGGTTCTACCAGACATCGTTGTCAGCGGTATTTCTTTAGGAGCGAGAAACCAGCGAGAAACCAGCGACAAAATAATATCCCTAATTCCCGAGGATGAAGCGTACGAAGCGCGTGTTCTACACAGTCTTAATTGCAGTGTTTTGTACTCACGGCCATTCGCTGTGCACTGTTTATTGATTGATACGCGACAAATTATCTATTGCATGCAAATGAAACCGTGAATGCACACTGAACTGTTTTGTCAAAAGTGTTAGTTTCTTTGGACCAGGCTTCAAGCTGTAGATAAAAGAAAGAAGAGCAACAATAGAACAGTAAAACCTGAGAAAGAAAAGGAATGGAAGGAAAAGAAAAGAGAATGTATTAACAGAAGGGGAGGACAACAAGAAAGAACCAATATATATGGCGGTTTAATTGTTTTCCACTGGTTGAAATTCTTCTGAAGGTTAGGTTAACAGCTAAAAGGAAGTGGTCAATGCCCTAAAAAATTAAACTTGGTGACCACATCAAAAACGAGATAGCACTGGAAAATATTAGCATGATCGATTTTGTTTTGAATTTCGGTTGACACACGTGACCATTGGGAAAGGTCCAACTGATGACGCTTTGCTTATGTTTCTGCTTCCTGCTATTCCCGGGGGGGGGACTCCTATATATAAGAGGACGGGGATGCTCGTCGGAAATTTTGAAAATGACCCCTAAAAGAGGGTCTCAATGTGGTTAACCGTCAACCGTCAAACGGCCAAAATTTTAATCGTCAACCGTCAAAAAAAACTAATTAACCGTCAAATACACTCTGGAACAATTTTTCTAAGTTATCGTTATCTTTTTCCAAATGCGCGTATTTCTCAAGACGTTATAACAATTTCACTATTTCAATACCGTTAAAACTATATAAAAGTCATACTTCACATTGTCCAGGACTTCTGGCTCGTCGCAAGCATAGTGATAGGGAAAGTTGGATGTCCTCCATTTTTGGCTGGGATTAGGAAATGCTTCAGAATGACCTGTATAAGTATCAGAGGTCCCGCTGGCTTTTGGAAATTGGAATGATTTTTTTTAGATAACTCTTATTTCAAGGAATGTGCATGTTTTTCTAAATAATGCCAAATTTGAAAGCATTTAGCTAATGTAAAGAGTTTATGTAATTATTCTTCGTTGAAACCTGAATTTTAAGCCAAAAAAGATTAGAGAAGAGAACTAGAATTTATTAAAAACAGAAAAGAAAACAGAAAAAAAGAAAAAAAGAAAAGTTGTTGGCGCCGCCGGCAGGACTCGAACCCGTAACCCAAACAAATTAGTATGCTAATTTTATGCAAAACCCCAAAAATCGGGCCATGCATCCAGACAAATCGCTGAATCATCGCATGTTACGTATAGGATGGAGATTTCGGCCCCTTCCGCGCTATCCGGTAGAACGCAGCAAGCTTCGCGGTCAAAGAGGGAGGAAACAGTCGGATCCTAGGCCATAAATGACTGCACCTTACCACTAGGCTAACTGGTCTACTGAGGGATTTGGAGGACAAAATAACCTAGTGTATCGCGTGAATGACTGGCTATTGTTGTGCAAATTACGCGATCCCGTGGCGCAGTTGGAAAACCCTTGAACTGTGAAGCAAACGAGCAGATGTAAGAGCCGGGTTCGAAACCGGCTAGGGGCCCATCTTTCTTTTTCTTTTTTTTTTTTTTTCTCTCTTTCTTTCTTTTTTTTCTTTCTTTCTTTTCTTTTTCCCCCCGTTTCAAAATCAAAATTAGCTAGTCGTTAATTAAAAGAGAGAGAAAAGATGCAAACAGAAAAAAATCATGAAAGAATAAAAATAAATAAATAAATAAATAGTGGAAATACTTCAGTAGTAAACACTAAGAAATCGTTAAGATAAACAGCTGAAGGTCGGGGTTTTGATAAAACCGTAATTCACCAGCATTTACCAAAGGTTCATTTAGAGAGAAATGTAACAATGTAACTGTAGTTTCTTAAGGGAAAGTACTAGTAGCCGGCCTAAGCTAAGCGGCTATTAATTTGGGAAAGGAGGTTGGATTCGTTCGAACCTCCGAACCAACCGAAGCGACGGGCCTGGAACCAATCCTTATGATATCGAATTTCGCCTAATACAGCACATTTATTCTATTTCCTGGTCAAATATTAAATCGCAATACAAGAAACGGGCAAGTTAGACAACAACAAGTTGGAAAAGTAACAACTGGCGATGTAAAGTGATTCATAAAAATCGATGGCTAACTATTGGTTATTAATATTCAATTGGCTTATTTTATAATGCCTTATACATATGGATATGATCTAAATATGCCATCTAACCGTCAAAGAGCTAGAGTAGAATTAACTGTCAAACGTCAAAACACCGAACTTCTTGCCGTCAATCGTCAAAGAGGCAACATTTTAACCGTCAACCGTCAAAGCTATACCCCCATTGAGACCCTCCTAAAAGGTACCTGAGTGGGTGTGGCAACAATTGATTTCTACCCTTAAAAGGTACCAATTCAAAAACAATAGTAAAGAATTAAAGTAATGAAACACTTTGCTATATCGATGTGCTGCCGGTGAAGATTCAATTCAGATCATCGAAATCGTCCCTTTCATGCTTATTTTCGGTAGTTTATTTACCCCAAAACAGTCCCTAAAAGGTACCAGCTAGGTCTCTAGTAGTCCACTTAAGTCTGAGACACCCTAAAAGGTACCAGATTGCAGATTTTAACCCTTAAAAGGTACGACGAGCATCCCCGTCCATTTACGGCGATCGGAGTCCCCCCCGGGCTGCTATTGTTCCGGTTTTGTTGAAACGTCACCAGTTGGAGCTTTCAAATTCAAAACACAATCGATCGTTTATTTTTATATTTTGCAGTGCTTTCGGTAGTACCATCGACATATATTCTAACATTCACAGTCTACCATGTATGTTAAGGCCGGCGCAAACGACTTCAACATTTGTTTCAACATCCTTTCGATTTTGTTGAACGCTGTTGAACAATGTTGAACGATGTTGAACACTGGGGTGGCAAACGATTTCAACATTTGTTTCAACATCCGTTCGATTTTGTTGAATTGCAAAGTTGAAGTCGTTTGCCATCCCCTTTATATGTTTTTGTAAAGCGCCTAGAGCAGATCTAGATAGGGGCTATATAAATGTTCATCATCATCATCATCATTATTATTATTACTCTAAGAACTATCATGTAACAAGAAAGCCGGAAATTGCTCTTGTGAAGTAATTTCAAATATTTTATTCAAAACAATAATATAGAATATAATATAAGCACTTAAGAAAGGAAACTAAAAAGCAATTTCAATATTTAAAAGCTATCTTGTTAGTCACGTGTTTTTCTTTAAGTATTTAAACAGATTTCATGGACAGCCTTTTTGAGAATGACTGTCTAAATGATTGCAGTTACACATAGGTAGACTAGTAAGCTAAACATAGTACACATTTTCACATATATATATGTAATAAATTCGATACTCATGAGTCTGCGTATGTTGCTGCTTGCATGCGTATGTCTCCAACTTCTATTGTCTTGGACAAATGGATAATTTCTAGCTGTTCATACTTCTGCACTCGAATGTAATGCTCCGAAAAACTTTGGGGAGACTACATACGACTCTATTTACTGTATTTATGAGAGAGGTAGCCCTGAGCCAGGTCAAAACCGTAATTGAGGCCATTTCCGTCCAGCGGCTCGCGCATATCCGTCATGTTATCACTTGATGTTGTTACCCAGACTGGTTTTACCAGTTTTGGGCATGGGCTTCCTGTGATAATATCCAAGCCAAAAGCAAATATCAAACTGATATCTCTCGCTTCGTAGGCCGGCTACAAAACCGAGAGATATCAGTTACATCCTGTGTAGTTGACCTTAGCAGCCTTATAGCTTTGAGCATGTTATAAGTCTTAGTTGTCTTGAAACTTGTTGACGCTTGGCTTCTTCGATCATCAGGCCTACAAGGTGAGTCAGAAAGTAACTCGTTTATCAGCCATTCCAGGCAATTAATTAAGATCATTCAACTGAAAATTTTCAGAAACAGTTTGGAAGAAGCCCACTAGAATGATCAACCGGCAAAATCCGTCACTTAGCCGCTATTTTGGTTTGATCATGAACAACAGTTATCAGTTCAGAGAAGTTTGCATAATTATCAAGGTCTGGTTCACACTAACCAAGTGTTAAACACATAGGCAATGATTGCGGCATGTCTGAGCGTATGATTACTGACCTACATGTACAGTGATATAATACTCTGTTCGCATCCTTTTTTAGAGCTTTTGACGAAGAAATCTACAATGATTTGCTCTGGTCTCAGGAACATTTTCTCATCAAATCTTCGTATGTAAGTATAAACTATATGAATTTTAACCCAGGACGTCGACGGCCCAGAACCTGCCACAACGATTCACAACCAATGCAAAACAACTCAACTTGTGATTATTAAATTCACGTGACTCACAGGATTCTTCAAATCACTAATGTTGGTCTAGATATTTATTTTATAAAGTGTTCTGATATATAAATTAATGAATGGAAATGTACTCGGAAATTAGTCAGGGAGCGTTGCGTGACGAGGCTAAACAAGGCTGCGAGGGAGACTACTCGGAAATGTGCTCTGATATAAAAGAAAAACGTCTATGAAAGAGAAATAGTACTTTCGAGGAGTTTTCTCGGTATGTTGTTGCCGCGTCTCCAGCATTGCGTGACGAGATTAATAGAACACTTTCACGTGACATCAAAGCAGCTCAACAAAAGAATTTCAATCTCCTGAGAATTGGAACCTATTGTTTTGTCCTCCAAATTGAGCTGCATTTCGAGGTGCTGCAAATGGTCTATAGGTTGCTATCAATAGACGTCATATCGCGTCGCGTGCGGAATTTTTACCAGCTGAATTGTAAGTTTTCAAAAGAATTCTTTAAGGCTGGTTCACACTAGCGTCGGAATCAGAATCGGAATCGTAAGAAAACAACAAAGAATTTAGGGATTAGAATACAAAAGAAAGGTGTTTTTCTTTGTTCCTTCCTTTGTCTTTGATTATGCTTATGCTTGGTCTTATGCTTCTTGCGATGCTTATGTCGATGTCTTATGTCACACGCTTGACTTAACTCTTTTGTCTTTTCCTTTGTTTTCTGCTTCCGATTCCGAATCCGACGCTAGTGTGAACCAGCCTTTATGGTTGAAAGCTACCCTCCAGTCAAACGCAGAGATTCAACAGCTGATTGATAGCAACCTATACGGCTTCCCGCGGGGGGTAGGGAGGGTGTACTCCCTTTGTCCAAGTGGTAGGGGTTAAAATATTTCCTGTGTGAACCTTTTAGGGGCTTCCTACTCAAATGTTAGTTACTTAACATGACTCCATGACTTTAAGTGGAAGTTTGAAAAAAAGATGCAGTGCTAGAAGAGAAATCCCACCGTGGAAACTTTCCGAGCGGCCGTGACCCAAAAAAGCAGAGAGAAAAATTCTCTAATCTCGGTGGGATTCGAATCCACGACCCCTGGATTTACGATTCAGTGCTCTACCAACTCTTGAGACAGTTGTGGGGATATAGATGTTGGACGCGTGTTAGAATATGAAGGAATAGGAGTACCTCTCCCCTCCCCCCCCCCCCCCCCCCCCCCAGAGACGGCTTCTTGATTCTGCACATTACTGCGGGGGTTCTTAAGGAAATCAAGGAAATACCTGTAAATATGTTTTAAGAGTTTTCACCTGTCTGTCTATTGAGGTTGTCCATTTTACCGGAACGTGCAGCCTGGTAGTGTGATCATTCTCCGTGTACTGAAACGGGCATATATTCATTGTTAGCTTCATTCGATTGTTCTCACAATTGCAGTCTTTTGGTTATCTATGGACCAGTCTTAGAAACACTTGATTCGGAGGCTAACATGAATATACAAAAGAAGCCAATGCCAGCACTTCTTTGGTTTTTACTAGTAACTCGTGGATTTTTTTAGTGAGGGGTACGTCGAAATATGCAAATGTGTCACTCACTCGAACATTGTTAAACTATGCTACTGCGCATGCTCGGCGTGATTGACCGCAGGCCGAAAGTATTGTGGGCTCTGGTTTATTCCGGGACTCCCGAAGGACTCCCGACCTATTCACAGATCAACGATATTTGCTTTTCACTATTTATGTTGAAATCAGACTAGACAAAATTTATATTTAGCTAAGAACAGAAAGACAATACAGAACATATGCTTCAAAATAGCTAGCTAGAAGGAAAATTTGTGATAGCCGAGTCAAATAGTGCTGGAGAACACATCAGCTCAAGAAATACAAACTGAACATTATAGTTTGAAAAAAGCATTGACTAGATGCAATCTGTAGATGCACTCCCAGACATGTCCAATGGCACACGAAAAATTAAATACAGACGTTGTTTAGTTAGAGTTATGCGCTCATCGTGTAACTTAAATGGCATCCAGTTACGTGCTGGGTGTGGCACAGGAAGAAGTGGGTGTGGTCTAGTGCGTAACTCGAAAAGCGCGTAACTCGAAGCGCGTAACTCAAAGATTAACACGCCCTCCGTAAAATTCTATGACATAATCTGTGCGTATGTACTGCAATCATACACGGTTCTCGACCAATCCGAGCGAGGATAATGCCAATGATTATATAGACTGCTCTTGTTGTTCCAGTCATAGGTTTCTATTAAGACCATGGAACAGAACATCGTGTATGGCCATGGGGGCTACAAGACTAAGCTCGACTCATAACCAAAGGCAGGATAGTGGGCTTCACACAGGCTCTGGTCTTCCGTCCAGCGCTGAGGTCGTGATATGCGGTGGTGGTGTGATAGGTTGTTCTGTTGCTTACCATCTTGCTAAACTAGGGTGGAGCGATATTGTTTTGCTCGAACAGGGAAGGTTAGTTACAAATTATTTGTGTGTAGTTATAACATTTGTCGTTTCATGTACAAGGTTTCAAAATTTGAGACGTCCAAAGGTACGGTAATACGAGCAACAAAATCACTTTCGTTGCGAAACGAGTTGAAAAGCGATGTTGCGCGTTTTTCCACCCGAAAACAAACTTGTCTCGCAACAAAATAGTTTGCTACAAGTTGAAAAAGTCTGTTGCAGCAAGTAGACAGTCGCTCAACTTTTTGCAACAAAATTCCATGATGTTGCGCGTATTACCACCTCAAAGTCAACTTGTCTCGCAGCAAACTGTGAAATGGCTTCCTTCGTGTTCGTGATTATTGATCCAATCAGAAGTCAGGATTCACTCAACTTGCAGCAAACTATTTTGTTGCGAGACGACTTTGTTTGCGGGTGGAAAAACGTGCAGCATCACTCTTCAACTCGTTTCGTTTTTGCAGACAAGTTGAGTGATTTTGTTGTTCGTATTACTGTACCTTAAGGTTAAAATATAACTTCTGACACCTAACTCGTTTTTATTTGGGAGTTGATATGTGAACATATAATTATATTTAGAAATTTTAATATATATTAATACGTTTCTGCACTGTCCACCTTTTTTGGCAACACCCCAGGTTAATTGTTGTTGTTGTTGTTGATGATGATAATGATGTTTTTTTTGTTGTTACTGCTGCTGCTGCTGTTGCTGTTGTTGTTGATGATGATGATGTTTTTTGTTATTGCTGTTGTTGTTGTTGTTGTTGCTGTTGTTGTTGTTGTTGTTGCTGTTGTTGTTGTTGTTGTTGCTGCTGCTGTTGCTGCTGCTGTTGTTGTTGCTGCTGCTGCTGTTGTTGTTGTTGTTGTTGCTGTTGTTGTTGTTGCTGCTGCTGCTGTTGCTGCTGTTGTTGTTGTTGTTGTTTTTAAGGCTCAGGTTGCATCGTTGTTATCCAATCCCTAACTGATAAAACTATCTTACGAATTGACGTTATGCTATGTTCGTTTGTCCTTTCAGCCTGACTTGCGGTACGACATGGCATGCAGTGGGTTTAGTCGGGAAACTACGAGCAACCAGCTCAGAGACACATCTTTCAGACTATGGTACACAGTTGTACAAGAGCCTTGAGGAAGAAACAGGGCTAGGGACAGGTAAGCAATTCAGTTTAAAAGTAGTTGGTGTAGTTTAAACTCATCACCCACAGATGAGTTTGGCGTAGGTGCTCGGCTACGAGTGAGGCCTCGCTACAATGTTGCGGTAACCATGGCAACCTTGTCTTGTGCTTCATTTAACATGGCTGGCGCGGTTGCAAGAAATTGATGACAACAATGTGATTTTTGAAGGTCATTTAAAAACCTGCAACGTGTTACGACAACAATGTTTTGCTAAAAGTCGTATGTGCGTGCCATGTTGTTTACATTACAAAAACGTTTAACGCAACAACATTGTACTATAAATTGTAATCTATATAATCCATTCACTCACTCACTCACACATTCCGCAATCATCCATTCATCCATCCGTCATCCATTCATTCATTTATTTATTATTTATTTCGGTCTCATTTTCCAGGTTTTAAGACGTGTGGCGCTGTTCACTTAGCGAGAACAAAAGAGCGCATGGCTTTATTTAAACGTAGTGAGGCCAAGTGCAGGTAATTTGAAGCCCCTTCAACTGATCGATACAATACGTAAAAGTGTTGTTGTTGAACATGTACCGGACACGGGTGAAAAACGCATTGCGCAATACACTCGGAAGTTTTAAATAAAGCCATTGGAGGTTTAGTAAATCTTGAAAGTTAAGGCTGTCCGTGAAAAGATAGTGGTTATTTTTTCCTAAAACATCGCTTTAGTTGTTCTCTTTCCCTGGTCAAATAATACACGAGAAATACGCATAATACACGGCAGTTAAATCGACGTACTTTTATTTGTAAACACGAACGCGTCCCAATCTCGTACCCAGAGCCTGCGTTCCTCTTGGTCAGCGACCGAGAAACGAGAGGCTCTGGCCAATACAGTTATTTGGAGCACTCTGATTGGTTGACAGAACAATAGAAGGAGCGTTTGAATTTTACATTCTTCGCATATTTTGAGAATCGAGATTTCCCAGAATTATCCTAAATTATTACTTCCAGATCGATTTTCGATAAGTAAAATTGTTCAGGGTAGCCTGAACCATTGTCAGAATATAAAAAGATTGTCAGACTACTTCATGTCGAGAGGATGTGAGCAAGCGATAAGATTTAATGCAGTTTTAATAGGAGATTTGTGGCCCGTTGGTTGTTGAAGGTCGTGCTTCGAAGAGGGCCGTTGGACTATCGATTCAAATTCACTTGACAGGCTTCAAAACGTGAAATAAATCACACAAATGACTCACATAAATATCATTCTTTACCTCTGAGTATATTTCTAAATACGGTGCATAAAAATAAGCTCTCGATCAGCAATTTTCTGTCACAGATTGAGCTTGACATGCGCAGTTAAGCCAAGTCCGCAAATAGCGGACTAAAAATTTGTGTTGGCCAGAGCCTCTCGTTTCTCGGTCGCTGACCAAGAGGAACGCAGGCTCTGGGTACGAGATTGGAACGCGTCCATGAATTCCCGCCGAATTTTCGAGCATGCGCAATGCGTTTTCAGCCATTTCCATGTACCGTAAGATTCAAGCCTTTCAAATATTTTCCGAAAGTAACGATCCACCTGCAAGCGGCAGAATTGCACCTTGTTTCCACATGAAACGCTTGTGCACAAAGTTGCGTTAACGGTTGCAGAGATTTCCTTCTGAAACGTTGCGTAATACTGAATTATATCCTCTCAGAAAATAAAGAAATGGTGATTATTTCAATCTTGTTCTTGTCATTACAATTTACTTTCGTAAAGATGGACCTCAGATCAACTCTGAAGCCATTTGTGCACGATGTTGAAGGAAAATCTGCATCGTTTGACACCTCTCAAACTTGTGCTCGAGTCCGTTTTATCCTGTCCACCTACGGTCTACTTTTACACAAATGTATGGAAAGCAAATTTAAGGACGTTCGCGGGCATTGTTCACGCGCACTTCTATTGCGCAGGCTAGCGCGCGCTCAACTAAATCCAAGATGGCGGCCGTAAAACAATATTTTTTTCGATAATTTCTTTTTTTCTTTTTTTGAAGAAAAAATTGTTCAAGTTTGTAGGAAAAATTAAAATAATGGAAATTCAAGGTTGAAAAAAATTATTTGAGTTGAAAAAGCGCAGAAAAAAGAAAGAAAAAGACAAAAAATGAACCCCGAAACCCAGTCTCCACTCGGTTTTCAAGATGGCGATGGACTTGGCTTGTCACGGTCATCACGGATCCAGTTTTTGACGGTGAATATCTCTTCAAAATTAACGGTGACCCCCATTTTTTATTTTCTCATTTTGAAGAGCTACTAAATATCAACATTCTGTTAGTTTTTCAGAAAATCGACATTTATTTTTCGTATGGAAAAACGACATTTTCTGCCTAATTTTGATCCACGAATTCGAAAGAATGCGACAATTTTGTTGGAGACCATTACTTGTTGTTGCCTAAAAAAATAACTTGCTTTTTTGATACGGCATCAGAATAACGTTTTTAAAACAGATGGATGGTTGGAGAAGCATTCTTGTACCTTTTTTACTATGTCCGGTGATTTTTACACCGAAAACAAATTTTCGTTCTCTTTACTTTATGCTTCGTGAAGAAGGCCCTGCAAAGTACAAAATTGGCCAACTTCTCAGCGATGTAGCTCTCGAAATTTAACGGTGACCCCCAACTTTTTTGGCCTTATTTGATGAGTTTTATTATGATTTATCAACATGCAAAATTGCAGCGATTTTTCATTTATTTGCATTTTCCCGCGAACGTCCTTAATTAGAAAAAAGTTAAAAAGGAAAAAGAAAGATTTTCGATAAAATATTATTATTTGTGAACTATCAATCTATTTATTTTTAATTTTGTTCTAGGATGTTTGGAATCAACGCTGAACTTGTCACTCCAAAGCAAATTCAAGAGCTTTGGCCTGTTGAATTAAGACTAGATGATTTACTGGTAATACTTTCTGGATGTGTGCCCACTGATGTCATTTCATATCGTGTCAAACCAACACCTGATGTTTATCGTTCTTAACCATCCCTTTCTCTTGGTTCACGAGGGAACGGTTTCTGTGTCCCACTCTCACGTCACACTCCCAGTCCATGTTTCACAAATTTAAGAATCATATTCAGTACTGTCATAGAGTCGTTTTCGTATGAGTGGGAACACTGTACGGTTACGATACGATACGGTTACGGCATGAATTTCGAATGTTTTTATAGACATTACGGCACTGACACGGTCACGTTACGGCGCGGTAAGTTTCCCACTCATACGAAAACGACTCTATAGTCGTACTGTCGTACTGTCTACGTATAATAGCTGCTGTATGTGTGTATGTATACTTTGACATCCGTTCAGCCAACCATATGGCATATCATAAATCAGGGAGCCGTTTGATATGAAACTCGTTGCTCGAAGGGTTGCTATAGCAACGTCACGTCAGCTTTAACGAAGGTCATTTTTCCAATAAAATAAATAAAAACTCACATTTTCCACGCCGAAGTTTCTGAGACTCATAAGAAAGTCCATGTCTTCAACTTTCATCTGGCAACTGAACGAAAACATTCTGCACTACAGAATCTAAAATATTTCAAAATTTCGATTTTACGATATAAACAAAACCTGTAGTGCCAATTTTGCTCATATTTCGTCAATTACTGTAGCTCTATATTAGAATAAAGTTGACAAATTATGAAAGGATTTTACCGTTTAGTTTTGGAGATTTTTGCCCCAAAATATCGACTGCGCGACATGACGTCAGCAAAAAATTCTGCAAGTTCCAGTGTTGCGCATGCTCATGAAAGTTGTTGTTAATAACAGGAAGTTGACATTATATCGCGCGCACAAAGCTCTCAAACAATGGAATTTCATTTTTACGATCGCGCAGATACGAACCAATTCTCCTCCGGCAATCAAATTTTATGGTGTGTGCGCGTGCGCGATGGCGCCAATTTCCTGTTACTAAAAATAACCTTAACTCGTTCTAATTTCAGGGCGGCCTTTGGTTACCCGAGGAAGGAGTTGTAAACGCTACAGATGTTAGTCAGTCGTTAGCCAGGGGTGCCGTCATGAATGGTTAGTAAGTTTTAGAAAATGCAACACAAAATATAAGACATGCATTAGATTGCATTAAACGGACAGACGTGCGAACGACCGAAGGAACAAACGAACGAAGAATTAACAAACGAACGATCGATCGTACGAACGAACAAACGAACGAACGAACGAACGAACGAACTTACATACGTACGTGCGAATGTACGTACGTTAACGAACAAATTGACTTAACGTGACCGGTGCGTGTTCAACCATGTATTTCTTTGCCTAAAGTTCGTACAAGTACAAACCGTACCGGAATGAGCTCATTCTAGTTTTTGTACTGGCACGAAAGCCTTATTCCAGTACTATATTCCATACCAGTTACCATGTGAAGCAGGTACAGCAATCATTTCAATATGAAACCTGTTAAGGAACAAGAGAGGAATGGGAGAGGAACAGAAAATGACATGAATGCCTGTATGCTGTACATGGTTGGGGCCCATGTGGCGTTATATATGAAAGTCAAGTCCATTTTTTAAGGTAAACGGCCCCTAAGACAGATATGCTCCGCCCAGAGGCCCCAAAATTTCGAGATCGGGAACTTAGAGCGTTTGATGGGATTACATTGTTCCACAGGGGTGAAAATCTATGAGAAGGTAGCATTAACAAGTGTGGTTACTGATAGTGGAGTTGTACAAGGTGTGACCACAGACAAAGGAGATATCAACTGTAGGATATTCATCAACTGCGCTGGCCAGGTAATATCTCCTAGAGATTGCTTTTATTTCTGTTATTTTTGTGGCCTGTCAATGGCTTCAAATGCCTCACGAAGCAAGGCCAACGTCCAATGCAAACTTGAGAATGGAAGTCTAACTGGACTACATGCACAGTGATTTTGAAAGGCGTCGGTCTTCGGACATGGTCCAAGTCAAATTTGATTTGTCCACTATATTTTCCTTCTACCTGGAGAAAATGTCCTAAACGACTAGCAAGTAGTGCACTTCCTTTAGGCAGTCCTTTCCAGCTGGCAAAGTGCACACAGAAGACTACTTTACCCCCAAAAAAACACTGAACACGAGTTTTGAGTGAGCATATCAGTGAATATGTTGCATTAGGCTTACGTTAATAAAGGGATACATTTATACTAATCAAATTTACAAATTCACTACAAAAAATTATGTCCTAAACCCAAGCAAATATGTCCTCATCAAAAATACCTATTTAGAACAAATGCCCTGAAGGTATTTGCATCTTTCAAAATCACTGATAGTAGTTCAAATGAATAAATGATGATCAAACACAATTTCAACATTCTGTTTTTTTCTTCTTGCAGTGGGCAAGAGAAGTGGGACAGGTAAGATGAAAGTTTACAATGAGAATAATACATGGGCGTGCGGAAAGACGGACTGGTGTACAACAGCGAGACTCCATTTGAAGTGTGGGTATAGATATACCAGATCACACAAAACAGTGTGTGGAGAGAGAGAGAGAGAGAGAGAGAGAGAGAGAGAGAGAGAGAGAGAGAGAGAGAGAGAGAGAGAGAGAGAGAGAGAGAGAGAGAGAGAGAGAGAGAGAGAGAGAGAGAGTCTGCGGTTTAACGTCCTTGTCCAAGAAGACGTGAAAGTCGAATCTAAATGTAGTTACAACACTTTTTCCTCAGTTATTTGAAGACCCTGTGTGTCGGTCTGGTCGGAAATCGAATCCTGGCCTCCCACTAGCTAGGCCATCATTCAATTTTGCCGTATCCGTGCAGTTTGAATTTTTTCTAAAAAAATTCCTGCGAGAGATAACTATGTTCACTATATTCACTTCAGTTTTTGTTCCCATTACCAGAGAAGTAATCCCAAAGTTAACGTGCCTCTTCACTCCTGCGAGCACTTCTACATCGTCACGAAGACCATCGAGGGAACACACACTCTTTTACCGACTTTACGAGACCCTGACGGTCTATTTTTTTGCCGTGAGTGGAGCGGGGGTCTTATGGCTGGTGGATTCGAACTCAATCCCAAACCATGCTTTCATGATGGCATCCCTCCAAAATTTGAATTTCAGTTGTTGCCTGAGGACTGGGATCATTTTGGTGAGTTGATGTATATAAAAAAGGGAAATTAAAGGTCAATATTTTATTGATGTCGGTACGTGATGGTAGCGATATTACGTTGAGGTGGCAGCTGTGGTGTTTATGATGATTGTCTAGTAGAAGAGAGTTTACTTGGCGGGCTTTCGAGCCTCCTTGGCTGAGCATGCGCTGTAGCGACTTGTCTGCATTTTGTGACGGACAACGACTGAACGACCGCCAAGTAAATGTGAACCTCAGTTTTTACCTTGATATTACCTAATCCCGTCCTTATGCATAGTAATTTGTCAGCGGTAGTTCGTTGCACTAACGCGTTCGACCGCTGATCTTGAATGAAATTATCTATTTTTAGAGGTGCTGCTAAAGGAAATATTACACAGGATACCCGCAGTTGAAAATGCTGAGATCCGTCAGATGACAAACGGACCAGAGAGTTTTACGTCTGACGGGAAGTACATTATAGGAGAGGCACCTGAGGTAACTGAAGCACCCACCCCTCATCTCTACTTTTTTCACATACAAGAAGTCAAGCAAAATTCATTTTTGTGTGTCCATGCGCGGCTTTTTTATGTCAGATATGTCTCCTCTCCTCTCCTCTCCTCTCCTCTCCTCTCCTCTCCTCTCCTCTCCTCTCCTCTCCTCTCCTCTCCTCTCCTCTCCTCTCCTCTCCTCTCCTCTCCTCTCCTCTCCTCTCCTCTCCTCTCCTCTCCTCTCCTCTCCTCTCCTCTCCTCTCCTCTCCTCTCCTCTCCTCTCCTCTCCTCTCCTCTCCTCTCCTCTCCTCTCCTCTCCTCTCCTCTCCTCTCCTCTCCTCTCCTCTCCTCTCCTCTCCTCTCCTCTCCTCTCCTCTCCTCTCCTCTCCTCTCCTCTCCTCTCCTCTCCTCTCCTCTCCTCTCCTCTCCTCTCGCCTTTTAATTGGATATATCAATGAATTTGTATAGGTTCGCAATTATTACGTAGCGGCTGGTATGAACTCAAGTGGTATTGCTAGCTCGGGAGGCGTTGGCAAAGTTTTGTCAGAATGGATCACCGAGGGACGCCCTACAATGGATCTCTGGTCCGTTGATATCAAACGATTCTCTCCTCACGAGAACAACAAAAGATTCTTGCGTGACCGCGTGACGGAAACTCTAGGATGGCATTACCTATTTCGACTTCCCTACGCGGAAACTACGTCAGGTAGACAACTCAAGTGCTCTCCGCTGTATACCCAGCTAAGTGAAGCGGGTGCAGTTTGGGGACAGACGATGGGATGGGAAAGAGCTAAATGGTTTGATGTGGATGAAAAAGGTGAGCCCATGAAAACGTCATGACTTTCCTGCTGATTTTTCTCATTTGTTTGAATTAAAGTTTTATAGGTACGCACTCTATAAAGCTTAAGTTTCACGTAAATGGCAAACGGCAGAAAGGATCACGTGACCTACTTGTTTCGCGTCTGGCTTTGTCGTTCTTACACGAAGGTGGTGAGTCATTTCGCGTTTGACGTGAAAAGCTACGCTCACATTTAAGTGCCAAACGCTCAACGCCAGGTACGAATAAAGGTCACGTGATCCTCTGTGCCGTCTACTAGTATACGGGGGAAATTGGGTAGGGGGGGGGGGGGTGTGGGGGGATTCCTAATATTTTGCTGATATAAATGTGCTGCGCGTCAGGAACTGGTCTTTAGGCTCGCCAGCTTGATAAAACCAGTTTAGGAATTAAATTAATACGTTTTCCGTTGACAAGTAAGCAAAAAAAGCCATCAAAAACCTTCAAAATAGTTTTTCTTATCTAGAAATAGTTCCGTACTGCGTCTGTACTGTAACAATTACTCTGTACTAACACTCTGATAAAATACTTTAATAACACACGGATCTCGACCAATCAGAGAGCGCGTAATATAATGCTAGTAGTCTTTCTTATCAGTTGCGTATGTTTTTTTTCACAGTTGTGCTAAGTAATGAGGCATTTGGTGTACCATCTCACTTTCGTAATATCGAAATCGAGGCCAAAGCATGCAACGAGAATGTTGCACTGGTGGATATGACGTCAGAGGGAATCTTTGAAGTTACTGTAAGTGTTGCTGTGCATATATTTGCACCTTAGGGATTTGGGGATTAGGTTATATTCGTTTTTACCACAATCAAGGTCAAGGTCAAGGTCAAATTTATTAACAGAAACAACAATACAGATTTACATTACTCCACAATCAATCAGTTTCTCGCTTTCTGATTGGCTGAGAACTATGGTAAATAGAAGTCCATACCAAGGATTTGCGTCACCGTTTTGATTTTGCGCGCGCGCTCGCGCTCGAAGCTAGTTCGACGAGAAATTATTTCTCCAATTTGCGGTAAAAAACAAATTTATAATGGCTATCCGTGGTATGGACTCTATTATTCCAACCTTTTACGTCACACAAGGTCAAAATTAATTATGGACACATCCGGCTACGCCTCGTGAGTCCATAACATTTTGACCATATGTGACGTAGAATGTTATTGGTAAATAAGAGTCCATACCTCGGCTACGCCTCATGAGTCCATAACATTTTGACCATATGTGACGTAGAATGTTATTGATAAATAAGAGTCCATACCTCGGCTACGCCTCGTGAGTTCCATAACATTTTGACCATGTATGACGTAAAATGTTATTGGTAAATAAGAGTCCATACCTCGGCTACGCCTCGTTAGGCCATAACATTTTGACCATGTGTGACGTAAAATGTTGGTAAATAAGTCCATTCCACGGAAAGCCATTGCAAATTTGTCAAATTGTTGACTTCCTGTGGCAAGCATCAGATCGAGGCTTACGTGTTTTTTTGGGGGTTGGGGGTGGGGGTGGGGAATTGACAATTAAAATCAAAGCAAAGAATATATGGCGTATCACTGCAATTTTACAACTAAAATGGTTTCACTTTTGCACTTCTTGTCAATAATTTATCACTTCCCCGATATTTCGCCGATGTTTTGGACCTTTTGAGACCGTTGAAACATCCATAAGCACAGCAATGAAGATTCACCATAATTACAGTTAAATCGCAGAACATATTCTAATGTAAATTTGCAGTGATACCGCTTTTTTTTGTTTGTTTGTTTGTTTGTTTAGTTTGTCGATTCCCCGACATGAGCCTCGATCTGATGCTTACTGCAGGAAGTTCACAAAGATACGTAGTGAATGCGAACATTACCTTCGAAAATACACGGAAATTGAATAAAGATTGAACTTACTGAGAATGATATGGGAACTAGCGATTTTAGATAATTTTCACTGAAAATTGCCGACTCCTTTGCTTGCGCACTCCAACACAGCTGCCGTAAAATAAGCACGAATGCCTTTTGAAATTCCTTTCTAATTTATGCAAACACTATCTCATTTGTAACGTTTTTCTTGCTAGTCAACCGATCAAAATTCTGTAGTGGATTTTCTTCAATTGTTGTGTGCCAAAGACGTTGACATTCCAGTTGGTCATATCGTACACACCGCAATGTTGAACGAACAAGGAGGCTATGAAATGGATTGTACAGTAACAAGAACGAACACTAACAGGTTGGCACCCTCTTTCTTTCTTCTTTTCTCTTTTTAACCATCTCTTTTATCCCGCCTGTTGTTAACCTTAGTTGTACTGTATCATTGTATGAGAGGATAACTGAGATGAGGGCGTAACTTGTTTTAATACATCGATAATTTAGCAGATACCCTTTATTAAGTGGACGCAGGAGACCAGAAAACTAAGAGAGCGAAACTGGTATTGATGTGTGCGCGATGTGGTTGGCGTCTAAGGTTATTTTCACTGAGTAACAGGAAATTTGACATCATCGCGCGCGCAAGCGATGAAATATGATTGCCGGAGGAGAAACGGTTCGTCTCCACGAGGGCGTGAAAATCAAATGTTAATTTTACAACACTTGATGATCTGATTGGTTGATTAGAGTGTGTCAATAGGAGGACGGACACAATGCTGACGCGCGCGCACGCTCATTCTGTTGCCCCGTTTGATAAGGATTTTTTAACTTTGATCTCAAATAACTGTTGTCAAAAACGAATTGAAGATGGTTTTGAGTTGTCTGTCCTCGTTCCAACGATCATAACCAAACTATTATAACATCGATTAGAACGATCGCGGGTCGATTCTCATGCTATTCTTCTACTTCTTATATCTTCAGCTATATTATCATGGTGCCATCATCTTTCACTACGGCTGCGCAGTACTGGATTTCCCGCCATATTTCTAAAGATAGTCTTGTGAAACTGCATGACTGTCAGTCAGCCTATGTGATTCTTGGAGTCCTGGGACCGAGTTCTGAAGAACTTTTGCAGTCTCTCACTAATGCACCATTAGACAAAACAGCTTTCCAGGTTGATACCTTCAAGGTAACGAGAGGAGAGGAAGGGACGAAATAGTAGAAGATGAAGAAGAAAATAGGGGAGATAGGCATGAAGAAAGGTAGAAGGAAGAAGGAACAGAAAAGGACAGAAGCTGTCAGATGGTAGGTTAGAGAATATGGCCAAGTAAGTGGTGAATCAAATAGGTGAAAAACGGCTAAAAGACACAAAATGTAAGGCAAAAGAGAAGAGATAAGAAAGGAGAAAGACGAAAGGGGGTCGGGAGAACGGATTAGAAGAGAGAAAGTTAATATTGAAAGGAAATGATTGAGCAAAACAGAGGAGGAAAGAAGACATCACGTATCAATGACAAGTATGATACTCTTTAACACATGCCTCTTTATAGACACTTGATCTTGGTTACGCCTCGGACGTAAAGGTTTTACGACGATCCAATATTGGCGATCTCGAACAGGGCTGGCAACTGCTCATTCCTAACGAGGTAATTAATCGAATGCATTGGTGTTAGAAATACTGACTGGCTATACATCTTAGTGAACATTTTTAAAGGTTTCAGATGTACAGATGACGTCAAAGTGTACGAAAATATTAAAATAACGCTTATTGATTAGATATTTCAAACAATAGGAGCGCGCGCGAATAAGATTATTGACATCGTTGTGTTCACTGTAATCGCGCACGGTTCCTGTCCGACCAGAGATTAAATAGAATGTGAGTTTAGAGACGAGGTCCTTGGATCCAAGACCTCCCAGCCGTACTTTGAGAAAAACATTCTTCCATTAGAATAAACTTGAAAAATAATTTTCTTGTATAGTTTGCAGTGGGTCTCTACAACAATATGATGGCAGTAGGAAAACCGCTGGACATTAGAAATATCGGCTCCCACACCATTGATTCGCTTCGTATTGAAAAGGGATATCCTCGTATGGGTATCGAGCTGACGCCGTTTATCAATCCTTTCCAAGCTGGACTGGAGAGCAGGGTCGATATGAACAAGGTAAACACAATTAGCTGAGTTATGTGATGGTCATAGGAACAGATCATCTTCGCAACAAGACCCGCAGCAAAATTGTGCAACAAAATTGTGCAACATTTGGATAACATTGTTGCGTTGCAAGTTGCAGAGCAAATGTTGCTCGTATTACGACCCTGCGCGCAACAAATTTTCTTCTGTTGCACAAAGTTGAAGCACTGTCTACTTTTTGCAACAAAGAAAACGTGTTGCGCTCGGGGTGGTATACGAGCAACATTTGCTCAGCAACTTGCAACGCAACATGTCGCGTTGTGCGAAATGTTGCACAATTTCGTTGCCGATATCATCGCACCTTAAGAAAAACAATCGATATGCACAACTTTCCATGCGCGCGCGCTCGTGCTAAGCCAGCTGGAAATATAAACATTGCTGACAAAGGTATCACGAGTCAAACGATAGTTCTGATATGTGACACGGCTCTCAGGAAGAGCATTTATTTGTAAATAGATGATGTGACTCCGTGTATAAGTAAAGTTTATTATTGTTATTATTATTTAACTGTGGAGTATTCGAAACCGAACCAAACGTGAATCTTTTGTAAAGAAACGGTTTCCATAAACTGGATATAATGTGCATACGAGAAATTTACTTTTCGTTTGTTCACGCGCTCGTTCGTTTGTTTGTTTGTTGAACCATTTCTTGATCAACAGTTTCCTTCGCAGCTGTGTCTAGTCTCGCCACGCAACTCTCTCGATGGAGAAACTTTACGTGACGAGATGAAATACGGCTGCGTAGTAAAGCAGTTTTTATGAGCGTGAAACGGACCGCGCCGTACCGTGACCGCGTCAGTGCCGTAATGTATATAAAAACATTCGAATTGCCTGCCGTTACCATGCCGTGCGGTGACCGTACCGTTTTCACAGTCATACGAAATCTGCCCTAGACTATAGGTCGACGTACGTTAGTTATAAATTCAAGACTATACTCCAAAAAATGTATTTTTATTTAGAACTGTGATTTTATTGGCAAAAAAGCGCTGCTGGACCTCGAAGGTAAACCAGTCAACAAGCATCTAATATTCATCGCTTTTGAGGACTATGATAAAGACAACATCCCCTGGGGAGGCGAGCCGATCTTTAGAGACGGCAAAATCGTAGGTGCGACATCATCTACGACGATAAGTTTCTCATTGGATACGCCTGTCTGCATGGGTTACGTCACTAATGACGCTGAGGCTGTGACGAAGGAGTACATTCAAAGCGGTCATTTTGAGATCGATGTGGCTGGTCAGCGGTTTCCCGCCAAGGCAGCATTACACAAGTTTACTGAACAACAGACACAAGAATTTCTGAACAAGGTTTTCCTTTAGAAATGGAAATATGAATTTTTATATAGATAGGAAAAGTTCATAGTAAAATTTAGAGCAGTTTAATCTACTCAAACGTCAACTTTCAGTACGCTCCTCCGTGCAGCAAAGTGCTGCTCTGGGAGACTGGGGACGAGAGCAACAACAATGTAGCCAAAGTAAATGCACCAAAGGAAGCCAAAAGAGGAGGCTAACTATATATATTTTTCTGTTTTTGTTTTCGGTTCCTTTTTGGTTGTTATTGTTGTTGTTGTTGGTTTTGTTTGTTTGTTTGCATTGTTTGTTTGTTTGTTTGTTCATTTTGTTTTGTTTTGTTCTGTTTTCTATTACTGTATAAATTTGATTTTGAACGGCATCTTTTAACTTTGGTTCCCTTTAATCATACTTTTTAACTCGTGGATTGCAAATCCATGAGTTATTGTGAGGGGTCGAATATGCAAATGAGTCAGCTTAGTACTTCGTGTATGACAACATGAAATGGCACTATTCAATCTATATCTATTGTCTAACTAGAATATTGCATACATAGGGTAGTAACCTATTGTGTCACTCACTCACTCACTTTCCTGTAAACTTCCGGTCTGTGAAACTTTACTTCCGGCCTATTCCCGATAATAGGATACGGTGATAACTTCTGTTATAATATAATAATATTGCAGGCTCGTAACATGATATATGGGATCAAGCTCCAAATTATGGCCAGGATCAGGGATCAGAGACTAGGGCTCAGGGATCAAATGGGTGGGATCAAGGATCAGGGACATTGGATCAGGATCAGGGATCAGCTCAGTTTTTTCCACCAAGGATCAGGGATCAAAAATTTCTAAAAATATGAGCTCAGGAATCAAAATTTTCGTAAAAACCCAGGATCATTCAAGACGAAAATATACCATGTTTAATACGAGCCTGGTATAGCAGCCTCAAGAAGCTTTGAACGTAATGTAACTGTTTTAGATTTGTGTACAAAGCAACAATTTTTAGGAACACGATCTAAGCTCGGTAAAAACAGCTCGGTAATACAAGCCAATTTAACATGTCGACCCTCGACATACCTCGTGGTCTACATGTACACGGGTCTACACTCCGCGAAGATAGTCAAAAATGCCTATAAATCTGAATAGATAATTTCTTATTCCTTGTCACATTTTGTACTGAACTACTCTCAGCTCCCTCTGCAGCTTGGAATTCGTCATCTCCAAGTTGAGCTGTTCGATTCTCGGATGTGAAAACAATCGGGACTTTGCAGTCGCTGTCTTCAAACAACAGACATCGTCGCAAGTCCAAAATCAAAAATCGTCGCCAGTCCAATATCAACGAGCCATCCAAGCATTTAGTGTTTGTGCTCTATCAGCACGAGAGTAAATGTTGAAATAAAAAGCGAACGAAATCATATTTGAGTACGAACTGCCGCCTGCCGAAAAAGTACAACTGGCCGTGCCGAACCGCTACGGCCCCGCTGGCCGAAACCGAACGGCATCAAAAAAGCGTATTAAGTTTAAGTTTGGTGGCTATCATGAGTACTTTTATGGAGTAATTTATTTTATTAATAGCGATATTTGGTTCATAGAGAAACTTCTTTCATAATTTGTAAGGAAGTTACAAACGTAAATTAGCAATATATATAAAAAATATCACCTTGAAAACAGTGAATTGCTCATTAGCTCAAGCGGTTCGTTGCTGGCTCGATTTCCAAAGGTCGTGGGTTCGACTCCCCGTTGGTACATACAATTTTTTTCTTTTTTATCTTTTTTCTTTGCTTCGTTATCTTTTTCTTTTGTTCTTTCGTACTCAAGTCTATTATTTTTTTGCTAAAAAAATTACATTAGCTCATATTATTAATGATTATCCAACTGACTCCCTAAAAATTCCTTTAAATGCTTTACAGGTGGGCCCAAACTTAATGTTTAAATTTGTGAGAGCAATGATCTATCATTTAAAAAAATATGTATCGCTTTAATTGACCTATAATGTTGCCTTCAAAAAAACCTCATTATTTAACTAAAATTAAACTAATTTAACTAAAGGGGGACAATCCACGAGTTACTTCGCCATTGGCGGATTGATTCTTGGTAGCATTTTGTTTCAGCAAATGTAAGTACTCAACATCGTGGTAGTTGATGGCTACTTCCCAACCGTTGTCGACGTGAACTCGTTTAACGAAATTTCTCTAAGGCAAGTCTTGGGCTTCCTGTGGCAATAGGGATGCAAATAGTCGAGGGGGAGGGGGAAAGTGTGACAAAAAAGAACGGATTCATCTTTTCCTTCTCGTCCCTAGTTTTCCTCTCTTACAGTCCCAGTTTTCCCTCCTCTCCACTGCTGCCACAGGATATCCAATGAAGGAGTAGCCTGCAGAGGCAGCTAGAGTGTCTCGTCTATCAATATTCGTCTTTATTTGTGTTTTGTAAAATGAATTTGTTTGTAAAGAACATATGTTTGTATCATTTGTATAATTTATTTAATCTTTATTTTGAGGGTCGTATGTTAGAAAACTAATAGGTTAATGCGTCTCCCTCCTTATTATTATAATGCATACACATATTGCAAGATCAGGTTTTAGGATTCAGTCAATATAGCCAACGTTCGATATGTCAACCTTCTAGTATGAAAGCGAGGCTTTCTCGATTAAAACTTCCGAAATACAACCAAACTATAAGAGAGTAAGTGGATACAATGGTGCTTCTATAGTAACGCTGTTGGGTGGTGAACTAATTAATTTTCCAACCAAAAGTCTGAAAATATGTCAATGAGAACAGACTTGTGGTTCGTTGGTTTATCCGTAACACTCAGTGTATTTGGCATTCGTATTTTTTTTGTCCGTGAAGTACCATAGGACCGAAGCCTCGCAGTCAAGCCAGAATTTTGAGATATCGAACATCTTTAAATTGTGAAGAGTCAAAATATATTTGTAATAAAATAATAAATCATCGCTAGTGTGTCTTACAGTATTAGCAAGCAAGCTGCCTTTGAAGTTGGACAGAAAGGAAATGCCGCAAAAAACTGGTATAATTCGTGCAACCTTTTACGAGCCTATGTCATCACATTTGTACATTTAAGACAATAAATAGAAATATGTGCTTAAAGTGCCTATTACACAATTTTTTTAATTTTGCAAATCCTTTTTAGCGAGCATAGTTGAAATATTTTCATATTTTCTTATTTGACAACATATTTTCAAATCTCAAAATGCAAATGAAATGAAGTACTGAAGATAATGCATCATTTATTAAACAAAATCGAGCCATTCATTCTAAAATACTGAAATTTTTCCATTTGTAAATCATTTTCATAGATAAAACCTGAAATTTGACGAAAGATTTAATTATCGCATCGAAGAGTACTTGTTGTAAAAGCTACAAGAAGTTGGCGCAAATTCCTTAAATTACGTCATCTCATTTGCATTTCGAGATTTGAAACCGTTATATCTTGGAAAATATGTTTTAAAATATGAAACTATTTTCACTGTGCTCTCTTAAAAGAATTGATTTCCGAAAAATTGTGTCATGCGGGATTATAACAATGAATATAAGTTAATCTGTACATTTAAAGTAGTCTCCTCCACTATGTAGTGGCTCAGGAGAAATGGACCGCGAGGGAATGGGAGCGAATCTAATAACGGCTGCGAAGTGGACTGCATTAAAAGCACATCATAATATTTTATAAATAATACTTCCACTGACCTAAGTGCATGGTGCAGATATTTAAAAAAAATTAAAAAATTGAAGAAGGAAAAAAAAAGAAAGAAAAAAAATTCTGGCGTCGACGGGACTCGAACCTGTAACTCCTAAATAGGCACCCCCCGGACAAAAATAAGATAATTATAGAAATTAATAATGAACAAGAAAATGAAAATTAAATTTTGGGACGATTCTCCCGAGACATTCAAAGAAGCTGAGACATCGAATCGACTTACGTTACGGATGAAGATTTCGGCCCCATCCACGCTATCCCAGTGCTATATAAAACAGATGCCTTAGCCCGAAGGCCAGGGAGGGAGACGATATCCGGACCCTAATCCATACCTTTAGATATCACCTTAGACCGCTGCGCTATCTAGACACTTAATAATATTAATGTCTAATTGGGGTAGTCTATTCGGCGAAGTTTCATTATGATGCTAATATAATTGTACCAAACCCTTGGGGGAAATAGGAGAACCAATCAAAATCAAAATCATTTGAAAAGGGTAAATAATTTCGTAAACAACTTTTAGTGCATCAAGATTCTTTGTAGAATTAAGTCGCTGCGTTATTGCTTGTTTAAATGGATCCTAACGCATGGGCTGAGAAGGACCAATCGAAGGTTTGAAACATCAGTGAAGTTAAGTTCTTCTCGCTGTACATTTATATTAATTGGCGTTAAATTTGACATTTTATCGATCTACGAAGCCCGCTTACTTGTTCTTTATTTAGACGCATTTGATCATAATTTTTCTGTATTTAAGCGCATTTGATCATAATTTTGCATGGAATTTGCGCTATAGAAGTAATAAATATTGTTGTTATTATTATTATCAAGACGTGTCGATACAAAAGCATCTCAACTCTGAAACTCAGTAAATTGAGTTTATCAGTTGTATTTTTGAATTTGGAGCCCATTTGTGTCATGTTGAGTACAGAGACGAGATCATCTCTCGTGGTATCACGATTAGCAACTCTCTAGGGAGGGGGAGGGGAGGAGGAGGAAGGAGGGGAGGGGTAGTATTGCAGAGGAGTACCTAAAAGGCAAAACATGTACAAACTAATGATGAAGAAAATACTAGAAAGAATTGTTATGGAACAGAATTAAGGAAAATTTGTTAGCTTAAAAATATTTATGTATTGTAGAATTTCTTAAGGTAAAAATATCATAAATTACTTGAATTGTCTAAAGAACAGGTACAATATAAGTGACCTTATAGTCAGTGAGATGAGTTAAACTCGGCTCATTCACCTGTTAAGTTTATCACGTTAACGTTCAAATCGAGTTAAACTGTAACCTCACCTGCTGTGAGTTGTTAATATTGTATTAGTTAATCCCTCACGCACTGCAACGCAGACCGTACTAAGATCACTGGTACCTGTCGTAGCGAAGCTACCTTTCCTTTCGGCATATGACAAATGATATGATATGAGTTATGCCCTTGAAAGTCGTTATTTAGAAAGATGATTGTAGTTATAAGAGCGGAGAGGAACGGTTTAGGGAGGAGGGGAGAAATAGCCCTAAAAAAGTAGGGAGGAGGGAGAAAAGAGCCAAAAAAACTGGTCTTAGAGGTAACCTTGATGCTGGTAAGCTTATCTCTAGCATTCTGAGAAGCTCGGGCTAGGGTGAGAGCTCTTGGAAGCTGCTTCATTCTGTAGCTTTGAGAAGAAGGGGTGGTTCATTAGTTCCGCGCGCTCCTTCAAGAAATCAACGACGTCCTTGAAAGACGGCATCTCTTGATTCCTTCGCCTCTTGTTAACAGTCTCGACAAATTTGGTCTGGGCCCACTCCCGGGGGGGGGGGACTCCTATATATAAGAGGACGGGGATGCTCGTCGGAAATTTTAAAAATGACCCCTAAAAGGTACCAAAGTCATATCCGGGTGGGCGTGGCAATAAATGTTTTTACCCCTAAAAGGTACCAACTCAAAAACACTAAATTTAACATTTTGCATATTTTAGTCAATCAAGCGATCAATTGTGTCTATTTATATACGAACAATCCGATCTTTGTTTCCAGTATTTAATCGTTGATGGCCGAGGAAAAAATCACCCTAAAAGGTACCAGCTAGGTCTCTAGTAGTCCACTTAAGTCTGGGACACCCTAAAAGGTACCAGATCGCTGATTTTGACCCCTAAAAGGTACGACGAGCATCCCCGTCCATTTCCGATCGGAGTCCCCCCCCCCCCCGGGGGCCCACTTAGGTACGTGCGATGATTCGTTCCAGAGTGTCGGTGTTCATTTCCCCGATATATCCTAGACTCTTTAGGATGTCGTAAGATATTTGGGCGTCCACAAATTTTCCTTAATTCTGTTCCATAACAGAATCCAGATCCAAAAGCTTAAGAAGAAAGTTTTAAAATTCAATCCAAGCTTTTTCTCTTTTTTTTTGGGGGGGGGGGGGGGTGGGGATCGATTGGAGCGGTGCAATGATGGATGATTGAGTCATTCATTGACTGTGGTTTCCATCTTGACTGGATTAATTTTAAAATCAATTTCAAACAAATGATCTGAGATGTCGGCTTGTCTTCAGTTAGTAATGAAAAGTTTTCTGATTTCTCGACACCTTGGATCAACCGGAGAGACCTTCAGCGAAGTACTTTCGGTACTGCTGACGCAATAGCAATGGGACCAATGGGAGGACTTCAACAAATTGCTCTAAGCATTGTTGACGCTCTGAGCCAATAGAAAGCCCACAGCACTTTTTGGACTGGCGGCAGCCTTCAGCAGTCAGTCGGCGTTTGTAATGCTGAAGCCAACAAAGAACCAGTTGGAGGACGCCGGCTCTGCGGGGGAGGCCGAAGACTCCATAAATACACCATGCCAACGACATCGTTCGTCAGTCCGTTCGTGAGCAGCGTACCATGTCAAGCCACAAGAAAGAAACAATGATCTGCCGTTGCGGACAGCCGTGCCAGACATCTGGGGCTCAGCTGGAGTATGAGGCCATCAGGAAGAAGTTGGAGAAGTACAGGATGAGGCTGGGGTACATCCTCAACGTGAAGAAGTGCCATTACGACAAACTGAACCCCCCGCTGCACAAGTACCAAGTGCCAGCTCAACCCCGATACCAAGGCGTGGGAGTACATCTGAGGAGAATGCCCGCTTCGATTTAAAAGTTTTGATCTGGTGTTTTTGTTCTAAATAAATGTCATTTGTGACGACACGCGTGGGAGGCAAGCAGCGCGGATGCGCATGGCTTTTGGCGAGCTAATGCTGCAGTGGTGACGCCAATGTGCGTATGGCTCTGTGCCTTTGCGGAGTTAGTGACATCACTAGATCATAATTTGAATCAGGGAGTTCTATATACTTATACACTACTCTCTAGCTACACCATGTTGCACTGGCTTCATATATGGTTTTTATATGGTCTGTACTAAACATTTTATGTATCACGAATGAAAATTAAATATTATTTTCGGTTTTAGAGGATTTAATCTTTTTTTGGAATGATCACAACAATAGTGCTTATCATGAGCGCAAATCAGTACATAGCTTCAGTGGATGCTCGTCATTTCATCGATACGGCTCCACCTTGTGAGTCTACAACGTCTGACGATGCGCGAGATAATCGCGGTAACTGATATGCACACTACGCAAAACCAACGTAAATTTGCGAATTATCATTACGAGATAAAAGCTGTCAATTTATCAGGAAAAACATTCGAAGAATTTTCTTGATACGATTATATTAATGATAATTAATAATAATTTATTGACTTATAAGGCGCAAATTCTATGTATATATATTCAATACGATTGAACTCTCTAGAGGTTTATTGCATGCATGATCAGTTGTGTTGATCTTCATCTTACGAGCAAAAAACGTCACATTAAAGTGAAGCCAAAGCTTCAGCCAGTTATTTAGTTTTTCCCTTCTATGGTCAAAAGGCAGAGACACCATGGGTTACGCCAACTGTGGGCTATGTAGTTTGGTAGGACAGACCACAAACACACCAGGATCTCCCTTTGACCTATAAACTCTTACATTTTTACGAGCGAGAAGAATATATCGATTCCAGATTTCATTTTATATCTTTTCTATTTTGGATGTAATGCCGGAGGATTTTCGCATTCAAACATGTTAATATAACATTAATGTGTTGCTTTTTCAGACATGCATTTTAAAACGTTTTCCCCCTGAAACCCTGCTGTTTCAATTACTAGAGAAACTGTAGCCGTAAGATCTTGCGAATTGGTACGTTAGGTGTACCCTGGGTGCCAGATCTAGAGGTTTGACACGTTTCGCGATTTAGAGTAATTTCGTAGGACATTTTGTGTAATTTAGGTTCTTTGGTAGGATTAGCTCCACAAACCAAACCTGGGGCTCGTTGCTTCGCGACTCGTTTGACTCCCAAAAAAGACGACAAGCACCTCTGGTATCCAGGACACGTTATGTGTGGCTTGAATCTTTTAATTCTTCATTTGTCAATATGTCGGTCAGTAATTAAGCTCAGCTAACACCGATTAATTAGACGAAGGTTGGACGTCTATTTTTGGGCAGAAAGCAAATAGGCAAAGTTTTCAATTGGATTTTAATTACAATTTGAATCAGGCCACCTCTTCAGGGGAGGGTTTGTGGCAAATGAACATAAATATATTATGATTTTAAAAAACTATAAAATAATTATAAAGTTTAGACTTTTTCGGACGTTTTCGCCTAAAAAAATCCTTGCTAATTATTAAAAATAAATTATTTGTTGTCCTAACCGCAAAAACCTCAAAGTTTAAAACAATCTTAATTCAGTTCAAGTGTTCAGTTATTGCATGGGTTGACATTAATTATTCTAGTTGGCTGACAGAATAGAATTTCCTCTTCTTTTTCCTCCGTATCATCATCTGTGAATGCTGGATTATCCATGGAAAATCTTGCGAAAAAAATCCCTTCTTCCTCACCATTTTTCTTTAATGAAACTGGATCACTTTGATCAGTATTTCCTGTAGATTTATTTTCCTTTTTTGGCGGGAAGCTTTGTCTTCGTAACGACTTGCGAAAAGACCCGAAAGTAAGAGTTTTGAGTGACCACGTATGCTTTGAATTGGCAGGTGACCTTTCATTGTCTTCTTGTAGCATAGTCTCCCTCTCCGGCATATTGCCAAACAAACTTTCACTTCGGTTTATTTCGCTTTCTTTAGGCAGATTTTCATTGTGACTTTCGCTACCTTTCTTTACTTCAAATTTGAGGGATTCTCTAGAAGACAGCGATCCCGAAATGTCATTCTCACCATATAAATTATTGTTTTGTTCCACTGTTTCTTCCACAACACAGGTTTCCATAGGGGAATCATCGCTTTCTTCCACGTCTTCTTTCTCTTCTGTAGCTTCTTCGACGCATTGTACGTCTTCTACAATCTTCTCCAAGCTAGAACTCTTCCAGTTTGTGCTGTTTACGATGTCCATTGGTTGTTTTTCGTAGTCAGCGAAACAGCATTTCATATTGATGTGGTTCGGTGGCGATTCTGGTGATCGACCTGAGCTCGCTAAATGAATCATATGAATCCACCGATGTCTTTGGAGATTTGAATCGCATTTAAAATAATGATGTCCCTCATTTGTAGTCAGTCGAAATCTAAAACTGTACGTCCTTCGTTTTAGTAAAATACACCTCGAGCCGAGAGACAAATGAATAATTTCACAAAAATCGACATCCTTACAGTCTCTTGAGCCATACAAGTACATTTTGTCGCCTTTCAAAACAGCCCAGAATAAAATCCATTTTTTCTTCAGCTCTCTTTTCTTGATGAATTCCTCGTAAAACACCTCCGCCATGGTATCTGCTGTAAATGTATTTTCATATCTATGTCAGGGGTTTATATTTTTGTTGTCCAGTGAAAGCAAATACACTCGTGATTGATGGAACGAAACACATGGTTCTTTATCAGTGTTGCGTGACATGTGTTACGTCACACAACATAGATTATTCGCATTGTAAGATTTCTGACGTCAAAGGCAAAACAAATATACATATCCATGGCAAGAAACATTATAAAGTTCTACATAATTCACGAGATTTATGATAACATTCACGACCTAATTCAAAATATGACAAACATCGCATCGAGCACATTTTTTCACTTTCAAGTTTCAATTTCTTTTGTGTTAATTTTCTATTTTTATCAACAAACATACGAACTTTTTTATTCATTTTATTAAAAATCTAAAGAATTTTAGAAATAGGCTTGTCTCCTTCTTACCTCTGATCAGTCTAGCTTGCATGCATTTCTTTTCATTCAAATTCAGAATTCACTCCAACACTGTCCAAAATTGAAACTGTAGTATAATTGTGCGCATGCTCCACTTTTTAGACTTTAGACTTATTTATTTCAGACACATATATACAATTGTTCTGATATCAATAGAAAAAATATTTATAATAGGGATGTTATTTAATATTGTGAAGCCCCTTGTACAAGTTTTCATTTCAAATTCTATTTTTATCAGTTAAAAATTGATCTACTAAGATACAATGCCTGTTTAAAACAGTCTTTTGAGTTGTACAAAGTGGTTGTCCTGTATTTTTATTCACATTATTTAGCAACTTTCAAGCCGAATGTAAAGAATTGTATGGCAATTAAGGATAAAGTCAAACGTTGTACTTTTACATGAGCAGTATTTAATTCACTGAATTAAGTTCATGTAAAGCCGGTTCGACGTTTGACCCAATTAGGTTCGACTGACTGAATTTGGTACGATTAAGTCGTTTATACGACTGACTCAGGCGTGCTACGCTTGAACTTAATAAATTAAGTTCGACTTCTGGTCAAACGTTGAACTTCACTTGAGCTGATCAACTAAATTCAAACATGGCGAACAGGGGCGAGCACCCCCCTAAATTCGTCAAGACTGCCTTTAGGACTGGACTCACTTAGTACGACGTTTTACCTAGCCTGTCGAACTAAAATGTTTGGGTCAACCTGAATTCCACATTAAAGTACGGCTCAATTAAGTACTACGTTTGCCCTTAGCCTGAGCGAAACTGAGAAGTCCCAAAACCCATTTGCGATACAAATTTTCACTTTGGATTAACTGCACTTTTATTCAACTTTTATTAAAGTGCACCTAACCCCCTGCTATTTCCAATTTTGATAAAAAGTCCGACAATTTGTAAGAACGTCTATGATAATATGACTCGTCTTGAAATCAATGAATGCCAAAGCTTTTACACAATTTTAAACATCGGCAAAAAAAAGGGCCTTTGAGCTTCCTATGGTCAGGGTAGTAACGAGGTATATGGGATCAGGGATCAGTGTTATTTTGGGGCTCAGAGATCACATCAGCGTTATTTTTTTGGCTCAGAGATCAGATTTTTAGCCTTGGGATCGGAATCACTGTCTTAAGAATTTCGAAAACGGGATCACTTTTTTAAGACGGGATCAGGGATCAAAATTGTGCTTATTTTGGGGATCAAGGATTACAATTTTAGCCCTGGGATCGGGATCACTGAAAAAAATATATACCTCGTTACTACCCTGTATGGTGGCACACCTGAGAATATATGGGAACTTGGTTGACTAATTCGATCGCTGAAGTGATATAGATTTGAGAGCACTTTGAATTTCACTCAAAGCTGCTGAAAACTGATTTTTCGTATTTATAGGCGAGAAAAGCCCAGCAAAAGCTGCAATTCCTAAGAATCTACATACATACATACATAGTTTATTCGAACCCATTGGGAAATTAGAAAAAAAAACATTAACAATTCAGTAATTACAAAGTGAAAGAATCTGAAGTCGGAGTAAATAGATTTGTGAGTAGACGTCACATTCTTTTGTACTGCACAATAAACTTTTAAAACGTACAAAAGAGTGTGACGTCTATCCAGACTTAAGTTTTTTGAAAGTGTTCCATAGAACTCCAAACTTTAAAATTGTGTAAAAAATTTGAAATTCATCCAAATCGCGTAATTTTTTGGTACAAGTCATTAGAAATATTAATGCTCGAACTTTTCGTCAAAATGGGAAATATTAGGGGTTAGGAACCACCCACAAATAACTTAAACTTTCTGAAAGTAATAACTTTAGCTTTGTACAAGAGTTATTCTTCTGTTGAATAGTTTTCGGTTGCCCAATGCCTTATGATCCACAGGAAGTTTTAAAAACAGAAAGAGCCAAAAATAAATAAATGTAATGCTATATTATTTATTCCATTCGGCTTGTTTCCTTCTTACTTCTGATCATTCTGGCTTGCACGTATTTCTTTTAACCGAAATTGAAACTGTAATGGTATGCTCCATCGTGCTTCAGCTAGGAAAAGCTGCAAGATGATCCGCAGGAAGTTTTAAAAACAGAAAGAGCCCAAAATAAATATAAATCATGTTGCATTTTCATTATCTTATTTGATGACATTTTCGCAGCACGTTTACGCTTTAATATCAAGGTTTATCTTCGAAATTATATCATTTCTAGTGGGAGGAAGGCCTGATCGTGGGCAAGAAATATACATTTTTTTGGTGCTCTACTGTTTTGTTTCGTTTCGTTTCGTTTCGTATCGTTTCGTATCGTTTCGTTTTGTTTTGTCACGGTTTGGCTTTGCTTTATTGTTGTTTTTGGTTTGTTTGCTTTTGTTTTTGTTTGTTTGTTTTTGTTTGTTTGTATGTTTTGTTGTATTTATTTATTTTTGTTCTGAAAAAGGAAAGGAAAAAGAAAGAAAGGAGGAAAAGAAGGGAGAAAGGAAGAAAGAGAAAAAGAAAGGAAGAAAGGAAGGAAGGAAGGAAGAAAGAAAGAAAGAAAGAAAGAAGAAAGAAGGAAAGAAAGAAGGAGGAAGAGAGAGAAAGAAAGAAAGAAAAAAGAAACTGGAGGGAGAGAGAAAGAAAGAAAGAGGGAAGGAAGGAAAGAAAGAAAGAAAGAGAACGAAAAGGAAATAGCTGAACATTTGAGTAAAAGATGTTACGCTCAGTCAACCAACTATTTTCGTTGTTATTTCATTTCGTAGTATTTAAGTCACTTCGCGCACTACCGTGTAGGTTACATATACAATTGAATTATCGCTTACTAATATTCCACCTTTGTACTTTTATAATAACATTATAATAACGTTCCTGAAGTTTCTTACCCAATCTCAATTATTAGCTAATACTAGTTATCGGGTTAATTTTCAGAAGTTAACCAAGAAGTGGGTGTAAGTGGGAAGTTGATTCAGTCGATCTTTCGATGCGCGTATAATAGATATCTCCATACGATTGTAACACTATGTAGAACTCGGTTTTGAATAAATGCTCTGACAATGTCGTGTATTGTTTTAATATTATTTTGTTTAGCATTGATCTTGCTTCTTCGTCTTTCTTATTTCTGTGGGAAGGCAAGATTCGTTTTAAACTGACAACCCAAGCGACCGGCGTGCGGTTTGTTGCAAGGGTTTTAAGCGCAACTTGGTGTTTGCTTGCTTGCTTGCTTTCAGCTGCTGTGGTTTGTAAAAGTTGATCTCTTTGTTACAGTTTTTAATACTCTTTGTTTTTTGTAGATGACTTCCCTTTTAGTAGCGGAACTAAATGATTGCCTCCCTCAGCTTGCTGTTTAATTCGCTTTCTATTTTTTTGAGTTGTTTGCTTGTATCCGCATTTGCTTGATTTATTACTTACGCGTTCCTCTTCCTGTCTGTTTTTCCTTGCTTGTTCCTTGTTTGTGAACTTCTAAGCTTAATTGAGAGATATCGATATCTATCCCTTCTTGTCTTTTGTGGGCCACTTATTTGCTCCTTTGAATCTAAGGCGTTTAGCTACGCTTTAAATTTAACTGATCCATCGTATTCAGTTCTATTATAGTGCTTTATTAGACTTGCATTGTCATCTCTACCCATCAAATGGTGAATGAGCCCTACGCGCTGAAAGAGTCAGTTCTTAGCTCTCTCTCTCGCTCTCTTTCCCTCTCTCATATATATAAAAACGTTGTTTACATTACTTTATATATTTTATGAACTACTTACAATATTTATTTACATATTTACATATGAATTGTTCAGTGTTCTAAAAAGCTCTATATGTCTCTATATTGCACGAACTGATCCAGCATTCTGAACAATCTCAATGGAAAACGCAAAGCAATGGAAAAAATGAAATATTTTCAGTAACATAATCGCTACAAATAACAAGTGTATGCAGATCAAAGTATTTTGTGTTCAATATGCCTTTGCATCAAATGGTCACATGGTACAAAATCTGCTATTCTGGTGGGCAAAGGAATGTAATAGCCTCAAAAACAAAAGGATTCCAACCAGTCAAACTTGTCTCTGTTTTAGATTTCCCAGTGCATATTTTGCTGACCAGAATAATTATCAATTATAGACAACAGAACGGCTGTGCCCCTATGGCGTTATAGACGCACGAGAGAAAATATAAAGAACGATTAAGAAACGTAAGAGTGGCGAGCGACTCGATCTAGTTTGTTAAGAGTTCTTTATATTTTCTCAAGTGCGTCTATAACGCAATGGGCAAGCGGCTTTCTGTTGATGAATTGATTTATAACAGAGACTAGAACGTTAAAAACGGAGCCGTGCAGCCCATGGGGAAATAGTTCATAGATTTTTCAGCCAATCAGAGCGCGCGTTATATGTGTCGCCACCTTAAAAACGAACGATTTGAAAAAGACGATGACGAAGATAGTGCGCGTGCAGTGCAACCCATGGGCAAATAGTTCATAGCTTTCTGGCCAATCAGAGCGCGCGTAAGATTGTAGCTATGCCATATTTTGTAGCATATGACCATATGATGCAAAAGGCCTATTCTTCCGCAATGTAACTGAAAGCAACATGCTGTTCTTTGTTTTTTCCTTTCTGAAGTTTCTGTTAAAGCACTACAATATATTATCAGATTAAAGACCAGCACAAAAGAGCGAATGAAATATATAGAAATGATCGAATTGTTTTGCAGATTACAACGTTTTATTTCAGTACGAATGCTGAACTGTGTAGAATCTACAAGGGCGAGCTGTAGAAAAACTATATGTAAACTTGTAAACCTTTCCAATTTCATTCTAATCCCTTAATCTGCAACCACTTTACTTTGTATCAACTTTAAAAGAGGCAAGAGTAATGTTCCTTTCTTTCGTTATCAGTATAATATTCAAATTGCTGATGCCAGGGTGACTGCAAATCAGGAACTCGTTATAAATTTAGAAATGAGGAAGAGCTGAAACACTCAGAGACCTCAGTTACTGTATGAATGGTAAATAACTTCCTACTGCAGGAACATATAAGAGCTGAAATATCTGATCAAAAGGCAATATCGATCAAACGATCGGCAAATATAATTTTTCAAGACATTTTGATCCAAAGCTCGTCCATAATGCAAGAAGCAGAATTTGACCTTAACCAAGGCAAAAGTAGCTTGCTCAAAGCCACGTTTGACTTCTACACTCCACGAGCTCATTTCGTTATTCTGCCTCGCAATGGTCAACATCTAGAATCGACCGACTTGAGCGGATTGAGTCCTCAATCCCGACAGGAACTTCTACGCGTTGCCTCATCACTGGTTGCTGAATACCAACTCAATAAGTTTGCTGTCCTCTCTATCCACCGAGGATCTTGGGTTTCCACCAAGGACAAGTTTCATGCTCATCTTTGCACCGATGTTAAGGACTACCTTGATGTCTTCCGTGCAAAGAAGGACCAAATTCCTGACTGGAAATTTCCTGACTATAAGAAATATGTCACAAAACAGTGGCGCGTAAGTAAAGATCCAGAAAAGTACGACCAGAATGTTGAAGCTTACCCAGTCAAAAGTTACTACCAGGAAGAACTTGGCGACATTAAACAGATTAGAAAGGAAGGACCAGCAGATACCCCAGCGGAGCAAGACTACCAAGGGTATGACTTGTTATATCATCCCTCAAAGCCAAAAGTGGGTTTTGCAGTCAAGAAAAAAACTGATGTGTCCATTGATGACCTGCTAAAAGTCTTGAACGCCATGGATGAGTTTGCTGCGTTGAAGAACCTGACAGATACGGAATCTAAAGATGAACATCAAGGCTGCCATTTGTGTGTTGTCTTTAACTTCACTGATCATGGTAAGTAAGACAGATTTCAAGCAATTCCTGTTGAAAATAATCTTGGAATTTAAAGAAGGCAATTATTAGTAAAGTTGATTATGGACTTCTTAGCGAGACATCGTTTGATTCAATCCTCGACCGAGGACAATCCATGCATAAAATCTCGATCACTGTAGCATTACATGTCCCTAAAATATATCTAATTTGGATAACATTTTAGGGTTCAAGAATCACTTTATATTGCATGATCGGTCATACAAATTTTATAAAAGTTGCTTTCTGAATACAATTTGTGAATGGGAAAGCTCAGTGCAAGGTCCAAACTCACAACATCTTATGTACCTCCAGCGCGAAAAACAACAACAACAACAACAACAATAACAACAAGAAAACAAACAAACAAACAAAACAAACAACACGGGCGGTGCCTCCCCATACATCGATGATCGACGCACACACAGGAATTGTTTCATGTTCTTGTAAATCTTGGTAACCTTGTTCTAAAACAATGTTTCTATTTTCAGGTTTTGAGCTTGATCCTAATCAACTCTTGCAAGGATACATCCAACTAACTGGGGTGAAGTTTTACAGGGATTTTTGTCCTGGAGACATGAAGGAAGCCTGGTATCAGAAGTTTAGCCAACTTGGTGACTATAAAGTCTATACTTAAACAGAACAAAAGAACTAATCACCACTGATATAAATTTCAGTTTAGCTGGACGTTTTTCAATCATAATATTATAGACCATAGAGGCAAGGTTTTGTACAAGTTTACAAATAAACAGCAGGGAACAAATAAATTTGAGTTAAAAAAGCAGAGTAGATTGTGTGTAAGAGTAAAGATTTTCTAATAAAATAAGTGGAACCTTTCAGTGGAACCTCTCCGTATGGACACCTCTATAACACGAACACCTCCATATTACGAACACCTCTGTAATACGAACACCTCTGTAACACGAACACCTCCATAGTACGGACAGATCTCTTGATCGCGGTGAAATTCCCATATATTCTTTGTTCAAAAACCTCTATATTACGAACTCTCCCTGTATCGCACAACGGCCACTGACCTAAAAACCACAATTTATACAAACTCTACTTCACTATAATGGACATGAATCATATCGTTTTTGCGATGGACGACAAAGTCATTCTCAAAAACTCTCTCTCTCTCTCTCTCTCTCTCTCTCTCTCTCTCTCTCTCTCTCTCTCTCTCTCTCTGCGCTCGCAAATATCTAAATATTCTAGAAGTGTCATGCAACTACTCACAGTGAGCGTGACACATGATATTTCCCAGAATATGATATCCCAGAAAATGACTTCTCGTAAACGGAAGACGATTTAAGAATTATCATTACGATTATGCGCCAATAACCAATTAAAATTTTGCTTTTCTCCGCGCACCCCAAAATTTCCAAAGACATTGCATATAAATGGTATTCAGCGGGATATAGCTTACGCGTATACAATTTTCCCAGAAAATCAATTCCAAACGAGAATTTTGAGATACGTCAACTTTGAACTATCTTAGCGTCAGAACAGCACGAACAACTATTCGTTTTCCGCTTTTACATATATAGTGAAAACTACATCACCAAACACATCTCGATTGGAAGAGTGCAGCTATGGAAAAACCAGAGTTTGATCTTGTACCAAACCAAGGCAAAAGTAGATTGCTCAAAGCCACGTTTGATTTCTACACTCCACGAGCTCATTTCGTTATTCTGCCTCGCAATGGTCAACATCTAGAATCGACCGACTTGAGCGGGTTGAGTCTTCAATCCCGACGGGAACTTCTACGCGTTGCCTCATCACTGGTTGCTGAATACCATCTCAATAAGTTTGCTGTCCTCTCTGTCCACCGAGGATCTTGGGTTTCCACCAAGGACAAGTTCCATGCTCATCTTTGCACCGATGTTAAGGACTACCTTGATGTCTTCCGTGCAAAGAAGGACCAAATTCCTGACTGGAAATCTCCTGACTATAAGAAATATGTCACAAAACAGTGGCGCGTAAGTAAAGATCCAGAAAAATACGACGGGAATGTTGAAGCTTACCCAGTCAAAAGTTACTACCAGGAAGAACTTGGCGACATTAAAGAGATTAGAAAGAAAGGACCAGCAGATACCCCAGCGGAGCAAGACTACCAAGGGTATGACTTGTTATATCATCCCTCAAAGCCAAAAGTGGGTTTTGCAGTCAAGAAAAAAACTGATGTGTCCATTAATGACCTGGTTCAAGTCTTGAACGCCATGGATGAGTTTGCTGCGTTGAAGAACCTGACAGATACGGAATCTAAAGATGAACATCAAGGCTGCCATTTGTGTGTTGTCTTTAACTTCACTGATCATGGTAAGTAAGACAGATTTAATGCAATTCCTGTTGAAAATAACCTTGGAATTTAAAGAAGGCATAATTAGCAAAGTTGATAATGACGTCTTAGCGAGATATCGTTTGATTCAATCCTCGACCGAGGACAATCCATGCATAAAATCTCGATTATTCTAGCATTACATGTCCCTAAAATATATCTAATTTGGATAACATTTTAGGGTTCAAGAATCACTTTATATTGCATGATCGGTCATACAAATTTCAAAAAAAAATTGCTTTCTGAATACAATTTGGTCCAAGGTCCAAACTCAACATTTTAATTATGGACCTCCAGCTGCGTGAAAACAGAACAATAATTAAACAACAACAACAACAACAACAACAACAACAACAACAATAACAACAAAACAAACAAACAAAACAAACAAAACCGGCGGTGCCTCCCCATACATCGATGATGGACGCACACAGGAATTGTTTCATGTTCTTGTAAATCTTGGTAACCTTGAATTGCATGTTCTAAAACAATGTTTCTATTTTCAGGTTTTGAGCTTAAATCTAATCAAGTCTTGCAAGGATACATCCAACTAACTGGGGTGAAGTTTTACAGGGATTTTTGTCCTGGAAACATGAAGGAAGCCTGGTATCAGAAGTTTAGCAGCCTTGGTGACTATAAAATCTACACTTAAACAGAACAGAAGAATTAATCACCACTGATATATATTTCAGTTTAGCTGGACGTTTTTCAATCATAACATTACAGACCATAGAAGCAAGGTTTAGTACAAGTTTATAAATAGATAGCAGGGACCAAATAAAGTTAAAAAAGCAGAGTAGATTGCGTGTAAGAGTAAAGATTTTCTATTAAAATATATACAGTGCGGAACATCTCCGTATGGACACCTCTATAACACGAACACCTCCATATTACGGACAAATCTCTTGGTCGCGGTGAAATTCCCATATATTCTTTGTTCAAAAACCTTTATATTACGAACTCTCCCTGTATCGCAAACGGCCACTGACCTAAAAACTGAAGTACAATTTATACAAACTCTACTTCATTATAATGGGCAGAAATCATATCCTTTTTGTGGTGGACGTGATAAGATGACAAAGGCATTCTCAAAAACTCTCTCTCTCTCTCTCTCTCTCTCTCTCTCTCTCTCTCTCTCTCTCTCTCTCTCTCTCTCTCTCTCTCTCTCATTCTCTCTGTCCCTGCGCTCGCAAATATCTAAATATTCTATTAGTGTCATACAACTGGTCACAGTGAGACACATGATATATCCCAGAATATAATATCCCAGAAAATGACTTGGGTGGTATGGTTGGCCGAGCGGTTAGAGCGCTGGCCTTTCACCGCTGTGGTCCGGGTTCGAGTCCCAGCTCGAGCGCCTGGATCATATGTGAATTAACAGAACGGAATAACGGCGCGCATGCGCAGTTTGAGGAGCAATCCAAGATGGCGGACAAGATGGTGGGAAAACGCAGCTGTTGGAAAAAGGGCTTTTTAAGTTTTTACGTATTTATTACCCTTTAGAATTCTTGTGGTAGCTTCTTGTACACTACTCTCTTGGTAATTAAGAACAGTTTTTTGAAGGCACTTTGTCGATTTAGCGGAAAAATATTACGCTATTTGGATGGACATCGCTCCCCATCTGCGCATCATTCGATGACACATGGGAAATGTGCATTTATAAGGATCTGTTTGGATATATAAACTTCATACTCTGCCAAAAGAACACCGGGGCAATGGAGTCAAGTATATCAAATAATATCTGAAAATTTCCAATAACGTTTTTCACAATCAACATTTCAGTTCGATTGAGACTCTCCGTTCCCCTCGGAGAACTAGTGCTCGTAAACCGAGAATCCGAATGACGACACAGGAAGCCCAAACAACGGAAAACATCAACGAGCGAGACATGGAGCAAGTCTATCATGGTTATCATCATTATATTTTCTTCATTCCACCGTTGTCGAAAATCTTCTTTCATTTTTTTTCATATTTTATTTACGTAATGAGTTCCTGATTCAATCCAAGATTGTAAAACATGACAAGTAAAATTGTGAAGTGTACTATAAATCAAAACGAGATGCCATTTTCTCATTGTACATAAATGCAAAATATATTAAATATTTTCATTCTTGTTGTTGTCAAAAGAGTATTTAATAATACTGCAAATAGTGTTTCAAAAATCCCAAGGCGATGTAATAGCCTTTGCATTTTGTCGATTTTGGGCCATTTTTGAGTATTTTGCATTGGCTATAGGCTTTGCATTTTGTCGATTTTCAGACACTTCTGCGCATTTTTGATGAGCTATAGCCTTTGCATTTTGTCGATTTTGGGCCATTTTTGAGTATTTTGCATGGGCTATAGGCTTTGCATTTTGTCGATTTTGGGCCATTTTTGAGTATTTTGCATGGGCAATAGTCCATTGAAAATCGTCATTTTGGGACACTTGCCCATTTTTGATGGGCTATAGGCTTTGCATTTTGTCGATTTTGGGCCATTTTTGAGTATTTTGCATGGGCTATAGGCTTTGCATTTTGTCGATTTTGGGCCATTTTTGAGTATTTTGCATGGGCAATAGTCCATTGAAAATCGTCATTTTGGGACACTTGCCCATTTTTGATGGACTATAGCCTTTGCATTTTGTCAATTTTGGGCCATTTTTGAGTATTTTGCATGGGCAATAGTCCATTGAAAATCGTCATTTTGGGACACTTGCGCATTTTTGATGGGCTATAGCCTTTGCATTTTGTCGATTTTGGGGCATTTTTGAGTATATTTTGCATGGGCTATAGGCTTTGCATTTTGTCGATTTTGGGCCATTTTTGAGTATTTTGCATTGGCTATAGGCTTTGCATTTTGTCGATTTTCAGACACTTCTGCGCATTTTTGATGAGCTATAGCCTTTGCAT